>PVKM010039989.1:0-13591 GCA_004027735.1 Carollia perspicillata | reverse complement strand
AAGGTCTCTTTTGAGAAATCAGCTGACAGTCTGATGGTAACTCCTTTGTAGGTAACTGTCCCCTTATCTGTTGCTGCTTCTAGAATTCTCTCCTTCATTCTAATCTTGGGTAACGTAATTACGATGTGTGCCTTGGTGTGTTCCTCCTTGGGTCCACCTTCTTTGGGATTCTCTGAGCTTCCTAGACTTCCTGGAAGTCAATTTCCTTTGCCAGATTGGGGAAGTTCTCCTTTACTATTCGTTCAGCTAAGTTTTCCACTTGTTGCTCTTCCTCTTCCCCTTCTGGTACCCCTATAATTGGGATGTTGGAATGTTTAAAGATGTCCTGGAGGTTCCTAAGCCTCCTCATTTTTTCGAATCCTTGTGTCTTCCTTCTTTTCTGTTTGGTTGTTTCTTTCTTCCTTCTGGTCCACTCCATTGATTCGAGTCCTAGTTTCCTTCCCATCACTATTGGTTCCCTGTGCATTTTTCTTCATTTCACTTAGCATCGCCTTCATTTGTTCATCTAATTTGCGACCAAAATCAACCAATTCTGTGAGCATCCTGATCACCAGTGTTTTGAACTGTGCATCTGATAGGTTGGCTATCTCTTGGTCGCTTAAAAGTATTGGCTCTGGGGCTCTGAACAGTTCTTCTGTTAGAGTCATATTTGGTTAGGTGGTGCCTGTTACAGATGGGTGGCGGAGCCTTAGGTGTTCACCAGGGAGGGGCAACCCAGTCACTGGGTTGTGACACTGTCTGTAAGGGTGGGGTAAGAGAGGGAACAATGGCGCCTGTTCCATGCTTTGTCGGATTTGGGTCCCCTCTGCTGCCTCCCACAAGTGCCTAGTTTATCTGCGCGAGAATGTGTGTCCGTGGTTGGCCCACCACCCTGCGTGCCCTGCATCCTCTGTGTGTTCTGCTCGCTCTGCTCATCTCTTCCCTGCGTCTGGGGTCTGCAACACCATGCCACCTACACTCCCTGGTGCTCCCAGGTCTGCCAGCCACTGCCTTTTCCTGCCTCTTTCAGTCTCCACCAACTGCCGACTCCGCCCCTCTTACCGGTCTGGTTGCAAGGTTGTCAGACTTCCGTAGTTCAGTTTTCTGTGTTCTGGTTGTGTTATTGTTTATAAATTTTGTTCACCCTAATATTGGTTGTGAGAGGAGGTACAGCGTTTCCACCTATGCCTCCATCTTGGCCGGAAGTCTGGACCTTCACTTTTTTTTAGAGAGTGTTTAGGGTAGAACAGGCAGCTTTAAAAAAACATCTAGCTAGTATTCCTCTTTAAAATAATCATAATCAGTGTGCTCTTTAACCAAGAGATTCCAGTCAGCTACTTTTTCTGCCACTGTGCCTCCAAGGCTTACTGACATGCTGACTTCATATTGATTTTCTAGGATGACCTTTCTTCTCTCTCCTTTTTAAGGGCAAAATTAAAGAAGCCTTTACAAATGTTGGCTCATAAATAATTATTTAGAGACAAGATAGTTAGGTAACTAATTTTGTTATCTTTTTTGGTGCACATTTCCATAGTGTACTTGTTTTAGGTAGGAGAAAATAAATGTTATTGCTTTGTTACAACAGGGGTCCCAGTTCATTTTTTGATGTGGGCTTCTTTAACATTTTCAAGTACAAATTAAGTCACTACATGGATTTATAAATTATAAATAGAAAAGTGTTCTCAGTTTTCTTCCTCTTGGATTTCTTTGGTTCCTGTAACCACAGATCTCTCTTCTTTGAAATTCTATCTTCCTTTGATATCCAAATACTGTTGTTATTACCTGGTTATTAATCAGTATGGTGAGAGTGGTAATAATGATAACTTTTTTCATGTCTTTCTCTTTCACTGTGTTCCCATTCAGCTTCCTACTCTAGCCATTCTCCAGAAGAATGAGGACCTGATGCTGTCCGTCCTCCACCTTACGGAGCTATTGCCTTTATTTCAATGACTCCTTTATTTCCAGCCTTGACTAAGACATTTGTGAGGGTCAGGAGAAAGCCAGTTGGTGAAGGGATACGATGAGTAAAAAGGGAGGATGATCAATTAGAGGTTCCCCTAATGGAGGATCTGCAGGTCTTAGTGGAAGCCTTCAAAATAGAGAAGCACAGTAGGAAGTGAAGATGTGAAGGTGTTGAACCTCCATATCTTGTTTTAAGGCAGTGCTACACAATTTGAAATCCATGAACAGGGTTTATAACTCAGCTATGACAAGATACATATAGAAATGGAGAATAAGTGTTTAGATACCTTTAACAATTTGAAAGGGCAACTTTAAGTCTGTTGAATCTAATAAAAATTTGGGACATTTTTACATGTCTTTGTTTTATTTATTAGTTGTTCTTATTATTCTTATTTTGTATTTTATACAGCTATTAGTCCTCAGTGGAATGGAGGAGGAAGTAGACCTTCACCAGAAGTAGTTTGAAAAGATTTGTTGTAGTTTTGTGGAGATGGTAATCTTATTTGAAGTGGTTGGTTTGGGAAGCCAGAACTGGGGATACCTGAGGGAAAGGAGGCCCTAGTGAGAAGGACTCTTGTGACTTGAGGGAGTCGTGGGTGGAGGTCAGTGTTTAGACACATGGTACCCACACCCACGTGAGGCCCAGCCCCAGCATTTGGTAGGAATGTGTGCATTGTAGTTCCTTCTTATCCATAGGGAATACATTCCAGAACCTCCAGCGGATGCTTGAAACGGTGGATAGTACCAAACCCTATTGTTTTTCTTTAGACATAGATACCTTTTCTCTTCAAGTTAGCACTTAATGACTTCTCTTTGGCATATCCACATTGCCAGCATCACTGGCATCTTATGCTTTGGCATCATTGTAAAATAAAGTAAGGGTTACTTGAACATAAGCACATGACAGTTGATCTGATAAAGGAGATGGCTGCTAAGTTACTAATGGCTGGGGAGTGTATACAGTATGGATACACTGGACAAAGGGATGATTCATGTCCCAGGCAGGATGGAGTGGGACAGCATGAGATTTTATCACTTTACTCAGAACGGTGTCTAATTTAAAACTTAGGAATTGTTTATTTCTGGAATTTTCCATTTAGTATTTTTGGACCTCAGTGGGTAACTGAAACTGCAGAAAGACAGCAAAGCCGTGGATAAAGGGGGAATTGTAGTGTCCTGCTGGTGAGGCCTTCTGAGCTGGAACAGATTCCCTGTGGTCTGAGTAGGGGTTTGTGGGTCATCACCAGCAGTGTTGTTTTTGGCTCACTAGGCGTGAAAATGGGATCATACGTTTGTGTGCCCTAACCTTGCTTTTCATATTTTATTTGTCCCTGTTCTTTCCTGCTTTGACTCTGCCTAGTCCTATTGCATAAGCCTTAATGGTGACTCTTTTTTTCCCCCCTAAACTCTTAAAATTTTTCCAAAATGAAGAATGATTCCCTCTGTTGATAGTTACCCTGGACCTCTTGGATTCTAAGCCATATACCTTTCCATTGGCCTTTTCTTAATTCCCTCACTTGTATAATGGTGACTGGTTTTTCTTTCTGTGAAAGGTGATATCATGATGGATGCCCAGTAAACATTAACACCAGTAGAGCAGATTCTGATCCTGTATTGGCAACTTCATCATTCTGTCTTTTCCCCCAGAGCAACCGGATATTAAACAACTGATCTGGCGCAGTCCTCGGCTGCCTGCCAAAGGAATATTTGGGGAGGAATGGACCAGCTTTTGTTTCTCTTGCTTTCTCTGTAGACTTGGGGTGGATTCTGGGGGGATGTTTTTCCTTGCAGCATTTACCCATTTAGTATTGAGAAAGCAGGAAAGCGAGTTTTCCTGTTATAAGTCGTGAACAAAAAGCAGGCAGCGGATGGAGATATCCTGTTGTAGAAGGCTTGGGGGAGTAAATGCAGACAAATAAAGTCTCATTCTTTCTGTGTCTTTAAGGAAGATGAGGAGATGGAAAGGAAATCAATCATTCTGTAGGCCAAGTCAGAATGGGTTTCCTTTTATTTAAGGTGCTTAATAAGAAGGTTATAAATGTATGCTTTGTGATTTAAAAACTTGTCAGACCATGAGGTCATTCTAAGTTTGCCTGGGTTTGGGCAGTGAACTCTAAAAGTCAACGTAAACTCTATCCAAGTTTTATTTATTTTTACATTTAAAAATTACTTAAAATGGCAAATTCTTGCAGAATTAGATTTATAAGAAGATGGCTTGTTATATACTCTTAGGGGACCCTTCCTTGGTGCTTTTAAAAAAGAACTTTTTCCTCTCTTATTCTGAAAGCAATACATGTTTATTATAGGAAAATTAGAAAACACATACAGGCAACTAAACAGTGTAGTAATGGGCTGGAAAGATATGGAAATGGAAATTAGAGGCAGTGGTGAAGGAGTGTCTTCTGGGAGCAGTGGGGATAGGGACAGGCTCAGGGAAGATCTCCCTGAACCCCCAGGGAGGAGGTTGTCTTGCCTGAATGCCACACCTCCAATTATGACTTCATATCTTTTAAGGCTGGCCTCCCAGTCTGTCACAGGTCTAGAGCAGCCCCTTCCAAGTTGGTTTAGAGCTAGAAAACTGTGTAATGACACAGTTGGCACTGCAACACTGAAATGACACTGTAAAGTTGAAAGTTTAGTTAACCCACTGCATTTTACATATTGTCAGTCAAGAAGAAGGAGTGCTAAACGAGATTCTCAAGAGACAGATTTACATCAGTGAGTGTGAGTGTTGTGGCTGTTTGTGTCCGTGCGTGTGTGAGAGAGAGAGAGATGGAATCTTTGAGAAATTTGACTTTAAGGGAGATAAAGCAAATATAAAAGAGAAGAGGTAGAAGGGTAAAATAATTGAATAATTGTGGGTGGAGGAAGAAATGTGCAAATGACTTTTGTCATCCTTCATTGTTTTCTTGACTTTGCCATTCCCTCTACATCTTGCCAATTGACAAATGCTTAGATGTGCTATGGAATGAAGAATGTTCCATGGAATGAAGAAGCTCATTCCACTATTTTATGTCAGTAAATATCACTGAGCAGCTCTCAGAGCTCTCACTTTATGTTAAAATTCAGTCAATTTTAACAGACAGTGAGAAAAACCCTTACATGGCATGGGATTAAATTGTGTGTGTGTGTGTGTGTGTGTGTGTGTGTGTGTGTGTGTGTTTTAATGTGTGAAAAACATTTATCATCAAGTCAACTAGCCATCTTGTTATGGGTAAGATAGTATTAACATGTCAAACGGAAAGTATAGAGGCTTGGACTGAATAATCTGTTGATTTTGTTAACTTATTAATTAACAAATATCCATTGAGTACTATTACATACCACCACTGGTCAGAACCTGTCAATAGAACCATAAATTGGACAGACACAGCCCTTGACCTCATCAGACCTCAGAACATGTCTGATCAGAACACGAGAAGATAGATAATCAATTTTAATATAGTGGGATAAGAGCTCCACAAAGAGACATGTGGGGTGTTCTGTGATAATGTGGGAGAGGCATCTACTCTGGACCAGAGGGAGTGACATCTCAGCTGTGAACTAGAGAGTAAGAGGAAATGAGCCAGATAAAGGGGGATACCCTCTTCTAGCCATAGGAAATACCATGCACAAAAGCCTGTAGGCAGCAAGAAGAATGAATCATCTAGGAACTAAAAGCTGGTCAATATGGCTAAAGCCTGTAGCTCCAGGTGGGAATGATGGGAGAGAGCTCTGAACAGGTAACCTGAGACTCAACATGAAGGGGCTTCTGGAGCATGTTAAGGTATGTGAACTTAGGAGTTCAGTAAAGATACAGGACATAAGATCATAATATAAAAATCAATAGTTTTTTCTATATACTAGCAATGAACAAACAAAAGAACAATTTCATTTACAATACCATCAAAAAGAATGTAATAATTAGGGCTAAACTTAACAAAAGAAGTAATATAATATAATACTGGTATACCAAAAATTATTAAAAGAAATTAAAGAATACTAAATAGAAAACATCCAGTGTCATTGGTTGGAGGACTTAATATTGTTAAGATGGCAGTACTCCCAAATCTATCTACAGATTTAACAATTTCTATTAAAATCTTAGTTCCCTTTTTTGCATGTATTGACAAGCTGATCCTAAAATTCATATCAACATTCAGGGAACCCAGAAGAGCGAAAACCATATTGAAAAAAGAAGAAAGTTGTAGGACTTACACTTCCTAATTTCAAAACTTACAAAGAGCTATAGTTATAAAAAATGTGATACTGGCATAAGAAGAGAATAAATAAATAAGTAAATAAATATATGTGTGTGTGTGTGAGTGTGTGTGTGTGTGTGTGTGTGTGTGTGTAATCTTACTGGACTAGAATTGAGAGTCCAGAGATAAACCCGTACGTTTATAGTCAATTGATTTTCAACAAGAGTGCCAACCAAGATCATTCAATGGATATAGAATAGGCTTTTCAACAAATAGTGCTGGGACAACTGGATATCCATATGCAAATTAATGAAGTTGGATCCTTATGTCACACTGTATGTAAAAATGAACTCAAAATTAATCATAGACCTAAATGTAAGACCTGAAAGTGTAAGAATCTTTGACAAAATATGTGGGTTTGAATTCTCATGACCTTGGATTAGGCATGTCTTCTTAGATATGATACCAGAAGTCCAAGCAACGGTGTAAACTTTTGTGTTATCAAAGGATAGTGAGGAAAGTGAAAAGACAACCTACAGAATGAAAGGAGAGATTTGCAAATCATGTATCTGATAAAGGACTTGTGTCTAGAACGTGTAAAGAACTGTTAAAACCATTAATAATGAAATGGGCAAAGAATCTAAAAACCATTTTCAAAGAAAATATACAATGTTGAGAATTCAAATATTCATAACTGATGAATGGATAAACAAAATGTAGTGTATCTATAAAATGGAATGTTATGTAGCCATAAAAAGGAATGAAGTTCTGGTATAATTTACAACATGGATAAAGCTTGAAAACATGCTAAGTGGAAGAAGCTAGACATAAAGGGGCATCTATTGTTTGATTCTGTTTATTTGAAATGTTCAGAATAGGCAAATCCACAGAAACAGAAAGTAGATTAATGGATGCCAGGGAATGGGGAGAGGGGACATGGACAATGATTGCTAATGGGTACAAGGTTTTTTTTTTTCATTTTTTTTTTTTTAGTGATGAAAATTAGGTGGTTGTGGTAGTTGCACAAGCCTGTGGATATATAAAATTACTGAATTGTACACTTTAAATGTGTGAATTTTGTGGTATATGAATTATATCTCAATAAAACATTTTAACAAAGGAGAGTGAACTTTATCCTGAGCTTGGTTGAAGGGTTTTAAGCATCACTGACATGATTGGATTTGTGTATTCAGAAGATTATTCTGGATGCAGTGAGGAGAGCAGCTTAGAAGGGGCAAGACTAGAGGCAGGGATCCAATTAAGAGGTTATTAGAATAATACGAGTGAGAGAAGGTAGTTTAAACTAAGGAAATGGCAGTGGGAATGACAGGAAGTAGACATGTTCAAAATACAAAACTCAGTAGGGTTTGGTGGTTGATTAGATGTAGGAGGGAGGAATCAAGGATGATGCCTGTATTACCTAGGTTAAGCCATGGGTGGAAGAATGAGCAGGTTCGAAAGAAAAGGTGACCTGAGCATGTCACCAACATCCTCAGTGGTGAGATGTTCTTGAGCCAGGCACATAAAGTATCCAGTAGGTAGTTGATACAGGGCTCAGGAATCCAAAACCTCAGGGGGCTTGTTAAAAATGCAAATCTTGAGTTTCACTCCAGACATAATATGAGTCAGAATCCCTGATCATGGTGGCTCTACCTAAAATGTAAGGCCACCTGTGGATGTGCCTGGAAGCCCTACAAATGGATGGGATTTCCTATGGAGTGGACATAGAGGAGACAAGAAGTGGCTTCATCAACATTTATAGGTCCAGTAGTGAAAGAGGAGAACTCACAGAGGCCTGAGCCCTGAGCCCAGAGACATAAGAAGTGTCTAGGAGGGTAGGTGTTAGGGAAACTAAAGGAAGAGTGTTTCAAAGTGAGAAAGTGTCCAGGGGTATCATAAGCTTCACGATAAGAGATGCAAAATGTGAATTAGATTTATTTACTAACAAAATGGTGACTTTGGTGAGGACCTTGAATGATGCAGACATGTCCCCAGAGCCTGGGTAGTGTGGGGCTGCCACATGTGGCTGTCGGGTTCTCCAAGGGTGGAGTTCTTGTGCTGATGGTCTGCAGTCGTCAGTATGTTTTCCGTGGCTGTGCTCCATTCTGTGGTGTGGCCCCATAGCACAATATGTACTTCCATAGCCATCGCTGTGGCATTGACCTTGACTGTATCACCAGTGTCCTAGGGGGAAGCCTTGGTGAGTGGCCCAGGCATATGGGGCACATAGAGCTGGGTGGGGGAGGTGAGATGCCACATTGTGGCAGAGCAGATGTCCCGTCTGTTTTTCACTTGGCCTGGTAAGAGTCCAGCGCTTGGCTCTGTTGCCTTCACACTGTGTTATGATATATACTGCTGTGCTATGGGACTGAATCACTGAGGTCTGGGGTTTTTGAAGTTAGGGCATTACATATTTTCTTGGTTTGTTGGTCATGCACAGCTTTGAGAGCAGTGCTGTACAAATGCTTGGAAATAATAGCTACTTCCCACCCCACTCCTGATTTTGGCACATTCTTTTTCTTTTGAAATATTGCCTAGTATAAGTTACTCAGTTCTCTTAGAATTGTAAATCTCTATCTCATCAGTTTTCAGCATAACAAAGTTGCAGTGTATTTTCTGTATGAGAAATATCAATGGGAATGACAGTATTTTCAAAACCACAGATAAGCAGAGTGCCTGCTAGTCTTTGGTCTGTTGTGAGCCAGCCTGGGATTCTAGAGGTATCCCTATTTGTGTTTTCAAAACTGTTGTTCTTTCTTTTTTTTTTGTAAAATATATTTTATTGATTATGCTATTACAGTTGTCCTGTTTTTTTCTTCTCTTTATTTCCCTCTGCCCTGCTTCCATCCTTCTACCAGCAATCTCCTCCTTAGTTCATGTCCGTGGGTCGTACATATAAGTTCTTTGGCTTTTCCATTTCCTATACAGTTCTTAACCTCCCCCTGTCTATTTTGTACCTACCAAATAGGGGTGTTATGTTATAAGGGGTGGAGCCTTAGGTATTCACCAGGGTGGGGCAAACCATATCACTGTGTTGTGGCTCTGTTTGTGGCGGAGGGGTCTGAGAGGGGAAAATGCCCCTAGCTGTGCTCTCTGCTGGTTTTCAGTCACTTCTACTGCTACCCACAAGCAAATTGGGCCCTTCTGGTGCTGATTCCCAGGTGGGTGGGTTTGTGTACATTCTAGAACCCTGTGGGTCTCTCCAATGAACTCTCCTGTGATGCTGGGAATTTCTCCTGCGGCCGCATCCCCCACTGGTTTTTTACAGCCAGAGGTTTTGAGGCTTTATTTCCCTGAGCTGGAACCCTGGGTTGCATGGGCTGTCTTGCTCCCCAGTTGTTCTTCCTGGTTATCCACACACAAATGTGAGACCGCCCAGTCTGCCAACTGCCACCTCACCAGCCGGGAATATGGAAGTACCCTGCCTGCAGTATTGATTCTGAGTCAGTGATTAGTAAAGAAATCAGAGGTGAAATGAAAACCCAGGTGGTCATCTAGCTCATTTAGGACTATCCCTTCCTAAGGGTCAAGGTAATTGTTTAAAAATAAAAACTTAAAATATTATTTTTATTTGTGTTCCATGCTTATTTGTGTGGTAAGGTTTCACGCCCAATGTATTAACTCGTACTATTTTGAGACCAGTTTTTTGGTGTGTGTTTTATTTATTTGGACCCTTTGTTACAAGTAACAGAAACTAAATCCAAGTAATTTAAGTAAAAAAGGGGACTGAATTATAAGGACACAGGTTATCTCCCAAGGCCAAAGAGCAGAAATGCAACTAGGTGTATCAAGGGGTTTCTCAGCCTCCAAAAATCTCCCTGATCTCTGTTGTTGTCATTAAGTCTTGGCTCCTTTTCCACCTGGATATTTTGTTTCTTTGCTCCCAGTCTACATGGTGGGAAATGGCTCTGTGACAGTCCAGCTCTCTGGCAAGAGACTGGTCCTTCTCTTGGGCCCGGCTCTAAGCCCTCAGGGAGGGGATCTGGATTGGATTTGATGTTTACCCTTAGAACCCTCCACTGTAATTGGGGTCATGGTTCATTGTAGGAATGTGGCTTCTGGGAGCCCTACTTCTGTACCTGTGGCTTCACAGGGCCACTTCCTTTTGTCAGAGCAAGGGACTGCTTCTCAGTACCAGAGAAGAACTGGCCTGGATGATCTTTCAGCCTCTTCTGGCATGAGAGAACCCCCACTGCCATGGAGGGGAAGGGGACTGGGGAAAGGAGACATCTCAGAAAAAAAGTGTCTTAAGGGGAAAAGAAGGTGCTAGGCAGCCACTCCAACAGATACTCTGTGAAGTGTATTTTTCACTTAGAAAAACAGAATTGGGGAGGGATGTTTGTCACTCCAAAACATGAATTCATTCAGAAATGACTTTTGGATTGCTCATTTCTTTGTTCTGCATTGTTAGGAGCTGGTTTTACTCTTCGTGAAGCCTGTGCCACACCTAGTTGAATCATTCAGATGTAACATCCTTTCCCCCACCAAAGTTAATATACAAAATAATATTTGTTATCCTTCATAAGGATATTAACATATCTTTATAGTACTTTTGAATATTTAGTATGTAAATCTCCCTTTGATGATATTTTCCATTAAGATTTGTTGCTTTAAGAGAAGCTCAAAAACAGCTTTATCAGCACCATTTAATGTGCCAAAAAGGTCAAAAAAGAATGTAATTGAATGCCCAGGGAAGCTGAATTGCCTGTCATTAGTTTGTGTGGCAAAACATGTCACAAATACATTTTCAGAAGTATATTTTGCATGTATATTCCAAAAATGACCATAGCATATATTTATTGCTGTTTTTATCAGAAAAAAATATTCCCTGGAGACACCGTGCTCACTAAACTAGAAGAAGACCTTAGGAATTAGTATTTGTTATCTTTAAAGCATTTGGTGTGGAGTACAATAACCAGACTAGGTTCTGCTTCACTCAGCTACAAAGGCACATTTGTTGTTGAAATTCCATGTCCCTGTGATGCTACTACAGCTAATACTTGGTTCTGACAGTGCTTTTGGGAATCTTGGCTTATTTCAGGTAAAGCTCAGATGCCTTGGGCTAGGATTATGACAGGCTTTAGATCCTGGGTATGGTTGCTGCAAACTTTTAGGGTGTGTTCTGAGCTGTCTTCCCCGTTTTGCTCTCTGTATTTAAGGCTGGAGAGAAGGTGTGCAGTCTTAGTCCTGTTAGAAGCTTGGAGAAAAGTTGTCCCTATGCATAGTAGTAATTAATTTAATTATTTACATAGTTTGCCTCATATAATTGTATGTATTTTTTCAATAAAATCCAAATTCAGATTTCTTGTGCCTCTTTTTCTGCTTTGCCCTGTGTTTTTGAATAACCACAGTTGATAAGAATGCTTGCCAGGCTGCCCTTGTCTCCTAATCCCTCCCATTCATTTCTCTAGACACAGTCCCAGCTAGCTTTATTGTACCCGGTGTAGCATTGTCCTTGTTTTATTCACTGGAATATCCCCAGCTCAAACAAATATCCATCTCCCAGTCCCACAGGTTCTCCTTCTTTCCTTTTGGATTCCTGCTTCTTTCTGCATGGGGACACAGATTTCCCTATTGAAAGCTCCTTTAATGTTGGTCTTCAATGGAAGAAACCTTACACAGAAAGCAAATTAATATATTTTTTCCTTTTCTGTTTTTTGGAACTTTTATTGAATTTCAAACTTACACAAAAACGCAGTAGAACTGGAAGTCTCTCATACCCTTGACCTACATAATCCTAGTTGTTTACATTAGGGTAGATTATTATTGATCATATTCCTAAAAGCACACAGAAAAAGCACTAATGAGGTATGATTTCTTCTCTATGCTGAAATCCCATGAGTTCTCTGTACTTTTTAGACTTTAAAATTTTGTCTTGTATTTTTGTACTTACGTAGTCAGCTTTGACTCCTGGAGACCCTATGAATGAGTGATGTCCACAGTGTCCTGTCCTGAACAGCCCTGCTCAGCTCCTGTAGGCTCCTGCATATGGCTTCTTTTATGGAGTCACTCCACCTCATATTTGGTCTTTGTCTTCCCCTGCTTCCTTTTGTTTCTTGCAGCGTTATTGTCTTTTTCAAAGAACCCTTCCTTCTCATGATGAAGTAGTTTTTAATATTGTAGCCATTGAAACATCTAGTGCAGTGCTATAGTGAGAACCTTAACACGTGGTCAAATGCAATTTTCTTACTAAGATTTTTCTTACTTAGTCGAGTTTCTCCCAATTAGCCATTTCTCAAGTGTCCCTATGTGCCAGGCTGCAAAAATAAGTAGACAGAGGAAACAGTCATGGTGCTACTTTCCTCCCATGTTCTGTGTGGCAGCTGGGGTGATAACCTGCAGAGAGCTAGGAGCACTGTCCTTACTTTGCCAATTTTTTAAAAAACAGCTTTATACACTTCCGGCCAAGATGGAGGCTTAGGTGAAAATACTGTGTCTCCATGCATAATCAAGATTAAGGACAACAAAGATTTACGAACAATAACACAACCAGAACACAGAAAATTGAACTACGGAAGTGCGACGACCATTTAACCAGACCTGTAAGAGGGGCGGAGTTGACAGTCAGCAGAGAGGGAACGCGGCAGGAAAAGGCAGTGGCTGCCAGACCTGGGAGCCCTGGGGAGTGTAGGTGGCATGGAGCTTGCAGACCCCAGACTCGGGGAGGAGACGAGCAGAGCATGCAGGGTGGTTGGCTGACCGAGGACACACACTCGTGCACAGATAAACTAGGCAAGAACAGGCAGTGAGATGGACTGCGCAACCCAGGGCCCCAGCAATGTGAAATAAAGCCTAAAAACAAAGATTGAAAACGTGCTAGGAGAGATTCTCAGCTTCACAGGAGAGGTTGTTGGGGAGAACCACAGGGTCCTGGAGCGTGCATAGGCCCACCCACCTGGGAACCAGCGCGAGAGGGGCCCAGTTTGTGTGTGGGAGGCAGCAGAGGGGACCCAAATCCGACAAAGCATGGAACAGGCACCACTGGTCCCTCTCTGACCCCGCCCCCACAAACAGCATCACAACCCAGTGAGTGGGTTGCCCCTCCCTGGTGAACACCTAAGGCTCTGCCACCCATATGTAACAGGTGCCACCTGACCAAACATGACTCAAAAAGAAGAACAGCTCAAAGCCCCAGAGCTAATACTTTTAAGCGACCAAGAGATAGCCAACCTATCAGATGAACAGTTCAAAACACTGGTGATCAGGATGCTCACAGAATTGGTTGATTTTGGTCGCAAATTAGATGAACAAATGAAGGTGTTGCTAAGTGAAATGAAGGAAAATGCACAGGGAACCAATAGTGATGGGAAGGAAACTAGGACTCGAATCAGTGGAGTGGACCAGAAGGAAGAAAGAAACAACCAAACAGAAAAGAAGGAAGACACAAGGATTCGAAAAAATGAGGAGGCTTAGGAACCTCCAGGACATCTTTAAACATTCCAACATCCCAATTATAGGGGTACCAGAAG
>PVKM010039988.1:0-13629 GCA_004027735.1 Carollia perspicillata | reverse complement strand
GTGGCGTCTGCGGAACCCCGGAATGCGTTGGGGCGCCTGGGCCGCGTGCAGGACGACGGAGTCAGGATCCAGCGAGCGGAGTCCAGGCTCAGCGCGCCCTAAAACTCTCCCCGTGCGATTCTGACGCACGAGTCTGCTCTCCCAAGTCAGCATGCCCAGGGCCAAGTGCGGGCGGCGGCTCAGACCCCTCGTCTGCCATGGCGCTCAAAGGCTCTCTCTGAGCGGGGCCTCCTGGGCAGCGTCGAGAAGGCACGGAAGGAAGAGAACATCCATCATCCAGTTTAAATCTCTGCCCCGTTACCGGGCACACGGCCTGTAATGAACCGTGAATTAATAGAGTTCTCGCCCATAATCCACTTGAACAGCACGATTTTATTCCGCTGTTTTGTGCGTGTGTGAAATGCTCTGATCTGCTCAGTGTACGTGATTGCAGTAAACCACAGAATGGTGTTCGTTCCTCGGCGCACTGGCTTCAGAGACCAGCCTGGCGGCAGCGGCCGGACCAGGGCAGGGGCGGAGTGCGGGGTGGGGGCTCCCAGCACCCGCCCTCCCTACCCGGTCTAGGGACTCTGGGCAACTCCCTCAGTGCTCTCCTGTGTTTGGCCCAGGCTGGGAAGATTTATAGATTTGCTGTGAGAAGGAAACGAGGCCGGGTGAGTCAGAGGCCCTGCAGTCTCAGCATCGGGTTACATTTGCTGGGCATTTGCAAGCGTCGTGGCTTATGAACTGGGGTTTCTTCCCTGTGTTCCTCCCTCCTAGTTTAAGTTGGTTGGCGAGCCCTCACCAAAAGCAGAAAGAGCGTTACCTGCAGGGTTCCCTCATTGGTGAAATCGTCAACATCTGTGGAAGTGACACAGTATGTCACCAGGCTTTTACTGATGGGCATTTATGTTGCTTACACCTTTTGTCACAGCTGCCCTGCTGAGAGCATCTTTGGTCACTGTGTTACTTTCCTATTGTTACTACAACAGAGTATCACAAACGCTGTGGCTTGAAACAACACAGATGTCTCCCCATCCAGGTGACGGCAGGGCTGCCTTCCTCCATGAAGACCAGAGGGGAGAGGCCCCTTTCTTGCTTTTTCCAGCTTCTGAAGGCTGCTCAGCCCCTGGCCCTGTCCACCCTCCCCGCCGGCGAACGGTGGTGGAGTCTGGACCACGCCAACGCCGACTCACTTGTGCAGGAGCTCACCTGCTGTCCTCACCCTCCTTGAAGTGACCTGTGGGATCCAGGGGCATCTTCTGTGAAGGCCAGCTAAGCGGCAACCTGTGTTTTCCTGCCACAGACACACACAGCCACAGGTCCTCAGCCTCCGCGGACACGGCCGAGGACGTCCTGGGAGGACGTTGTCCAGCCAACCACGGCTGAGCATCTGAGTCTGGGGTGCCTGTCTCTGTGGAATGATTAACTAGAACTGAACCGGCAGGGTTGGTGGGGCGCGGGGGCGAGTGCACACCAAGTTTTAATTGCCCACTGGAAGGTCTAGATTTCCGTCAGCACCACGTATGCACCCCGAAGTCCGCGTCCTGCCGGTCCTGCAGGTTTGAATGTTTTAAATGTCCAGCGACCCTGCTGTGAAAATCGGCCAGTGCTCCAGAATCTGAAAGCTAAGCAAACTGACCTGTGCACGGACACCAAGCAGCTGATGGGACGTGCAGCGTCTGTGGTCCAGACGTCGGTGGGTTGGCCTTTCAGAAGACTCGGAGGTTTCCATCGGCTGCATCTTGGAAGCGGTGTTTTGCTTAGGGTGATGCTGAACTATTTTGCACCATCTAATTCTTGACTCTGGTGCGTCAGGAATCGGTGCAAGGGAAATACCCCGTGATGGACGTTTCCCCCTAGCAACTCAAAAAACGGGATCTGAACCCACTGAGTTACCGGCTGACCGATTCACTCGTTCGTACTTTTCGCTCCTCCCCTGTGCCGGGTTCGCCCAGCCTCCGGGAGCTTGCGGAGCAGCCCAGGGGAAAGGACGGGGGCCAAGGTGTGGCAGGCGACTTGAGAACTGACTGCTTGGGTCAGTCTGTCCATTGCCCTTACACGATCTAACTTACAACTGACCACCCTTGTTTGGGAAACTTCCGTGCTTTTATCTAAGTAGTTGGGTCGTCACGCAGCGTAGCAGTGTGACATGTGGGCGTCAAAACTTTGGGGTGTAAAAATGTGTCGAGTCTGAAAATGCAACCTGAAACAATGGCTCTCTGACACGAGCCAGTCACAAGAAGGCAAAGCCCACTTACGGGAGGTCCTCGGGGGCTTCCCGTTCCCAGTGGTCGCCGGGGGCCGGCGGGGGCGGAGGGGCCCTCGGCGTTTGACGGGTGTAGAATTCCAGCTTTGCGAGATGACGGCAGGCCTGGAGGTCCGTTCCCCACGACCGGGCTGTCCTTCACGGTGCACTTCAGCGTGACCGGGACGGTAAGTTTCATCTTCTGTACGTTTCACCGCAGTTCTTTTTAAAGCTAAAAACACAACTGGCTGTCTCCTGCGCATCAAAGGGGAGGGACCGTGAACGTCGCTCCAGTGGAGCCGCGTCGGGCACGGCCTTCCAGCAGCCCTCCGTGGCCCGTGGGGACTGGCCTGGTCGGCAGGTGAGACGCTCAGCCCCTGTGCCCAGAGTCACCTAAGCTGGGTCTGAGCCCAGTTCCCCTTTCTCCCGCGTCCTCACGCCTGCCAGGGACAGGTGCCTGAGGGACATGGAAGTGATTTACGCCGTGACCACCATCCTGGGTGTCCCCTAAAGCAGGAACGCCGCCCAGGAAATGATGCAAGGACACAATTGCTTAATGGGCGTGCAGGTGCCCGGGGACCCTCCCCGGCTCCTCCAGCTACGGTGGCCCTTGCCCACTGGTCAGGGCTCTAACCCCCCGCCTCCCTCCTCCTCTCTCGTTCTTTCTTTCAACACCAGCAGCCGCATCACCAGGGCGGCACCAGCCGCACTGGCGGGGTCGTGGGAAGCCTGTCCCCACCCACGCCCGTGTCTCGCTCTGAGAGGGCTGGGAGGAGCGGTAAGGACGAAGGGCACAGCCGGCCTGGCCCCGGACACAGGCTCCCGATGACCTCACATGCAAAGCGGTTTCCTGCCGGTTCTTATCTCTGTGCGGACCGCACCGATCGCCCTGCTTCCTGTAGCTGCGTGTGCTGGAATCAGGGGTACGACTGAAACCACTTCCCGTCGGGGTGCGCACCTCGGCACTGACTGGTCGTGTGCCTGAAGCTTCTTTCCACCTCTGGGGACCAGGCACTGGTTCGATGCACTGAGGAACCAGCCGCACCGGGTGCCCTGCCTGAATTCAGTGAGCATCTCAGCGTACTTGCCACCCACGTTCGGGCGAGTGTGTTTCCGATGCACGGACTTGGGCAGCGTTTGGAAGGAGTAAAACCGGACTCACATAGCACAGAGCTTTTAAAATTAATGTACAAGGTTGGCCACTGAAATAAATGAAATCACCCACGTGGCTGTTTGAGGACGTTGTGTGCAGCATGGGGCGGGGGGAAAGCGTTGGGCTCCTGTTCTCACCCACTGGGAGAGCCCAGAGCTGCCGGTCCCGGAGGGAGGCCATGCCCCGCCTGTGACCAAGCACATGTGGGGGGCCGTCACGCACAGTCCCCCTCAGGGTCCCTGTCCCACAGGGGAGACATGGCACCCGACTCCGTGCTCATGCAGGGAGCAGGCTGGGCACTGAGTAGCCGTGCCCCAGGGTGACCTCTGACAGACATCATGCTGAGGTGGCCCTGTGTCTGAAGTCACCTAGTGTGTCTCGCTCACCCCTTTTCACTGTAACCCATCTTCCCCTCTCCTCCAAAACGGGCCGGTTCACTGTCAGATGCCGAAGAGTATGCTGTTTACGGCACAGGCTGAGACCGACGGGCCTTGAGCAGGGAACGCACCGGGGCCTGTGGGCCCCTGGCTGGTACCGGGGCCTGTGGGCCGGGATCTCCCTTATCAACAGGAAGCAGGCTCACAGCAGCAGGACCTGACGCGAGGCGGCAACGTTCGGGATTTGTATTTTTTCAGCAGACCACAGTTATTTGAGGGAAGTTGACGTCCAGCGTGGATTTTTCTGGAATGAGGTTTCTGTCTTTCTGACAATGGAAGTGGTGCATGGTAAGAGAGTGGATGAGGACCGGGGAGAGCAACCACTCCCCCGTCCTGAGCCGTCTCCCTCCTCGGCCTCCCCATGCAGGGCCTGGCCTCCGCATCCCGCTGGCCCTCAGACAGCGCCCAGCGGCCGGCACAAGGGCTGGTGCCCCTGGACTGCCCGGCAGGGGTGCCCGGCCCCAGGAGCGAGGTCGCAGGCCGGCGGGCAGAGCAGGCAGAGGTGGGGCTGGGTGGAAATCCGGGTCGTCGGACCCAGGGCCTGCGTTCTGAGCCACACCGGATTCTTCGTCGTTTCTGGTTTGTCTGCCAAAAATATTCTGAGTGCAGAGGCAGAGAAGAGTGGTGTCGGATGTGAATATTCTTTACACCACGCGAGTGGAGCGTAGCGGTGATGAGACAGGGACCGTCTCTTCCCCACTACCTTTTAGATGTGACCTCGGACTCCCACCCCGGGACCCTGTCAGCCTGCTGCGACCTCTCAGGAGGCCCCCGGGAAGCCTGCAGTTTTCACAGGATTTCGTGTGGATCTGATTCTCGACACCTCCCTTTCCATTTGAAATAGCCTGAGAAACACGACATGCATGTTATATGAGCATAAAATTTTTATAATGGAAATCAGGTACAGATTTATAAACTTTTTTCAACTGACTTTTGTCTCATGAACGTTTAACCGACTCTCAAAGCAAGTGTTCGCTAGCTGTACGACGTCCCTTCCTGGGAGTGCCGATCGACAGTGTCTTCCGGGCCCGTGTTAATGGGCATTTCGATTCCTTCCAGATTCTCCCTCTGGAAATGCATGCTTCTTTGACACCGTCTGTTAGTTTTTTATTGCTGCTGAAACAAAACAATACAAAGTTGCTATCTCGAAGTTCTGGAGGCCAAGAGTCGGAAACGATCCTCACCGGGTGAAGTGAAGGTTCTGGCTGGGCCGTGTTCATTCTGGAGGCTCCGGGGCAGAGCCATTTCCTTGACCTCCCCAGTTTCTTGAGGCTGACTGCCCCGTCCCTGGGCTCACGGCCCCTTCCATCCTCGAAGTCTGCGACGGCGGGTGGGTTCCTTCTCCCACCGCACTGCTCTGACGCTGCCCCTCCCGCCCCTCCCTGTGTCAGGAGCCCAGAGATACCCGGGTCTGTCTGGATAATCCAGGTAATCTCCCCATCTGATTAGCAACCTCCGCTCCAAACGCCAAACGCAACCCAGCTCCCTCCTGCCCCGTAATGGAACACACTGATGGGATGCGGGGAGTAGAACGTGGGCGCTGCCTGGGGGGACTGCTACTCCGCCTACCACACGGTGATTCTGCTTCTGAAAGTTCGTCCTGCAGAAGAATCAGAGGTAACAGGTAAAGGGACTTAAGGGCTTCTGACGTGTCAAACATCACTGTGCCAACTTCCATCCCACTTGCAAATCTGAGAAATTCCCATCGCATTCTCCCCAAACCATTGCTGGCTAGCATGGAGTGCTACTGTCCCCCGGACCCGTCTGACACAGAAGCATATCAAGAAGTGCAATGCTTGCTTGTGACAATAAATTCAAAGTGTGTGAAAGAGTCACCGTGGAAAGGAGTCTCCTGCTTGCCTGTCCCCCCCAGTCTCCCCGGACACCGCCACTGATGCAAGGATTTCCGTACAGCGTTGTAGAGCTGTTCTGCCACATCTGAGCCCACATACGGAGGTTTATCCCTCCTTTTTACATAAATGGCAGCATTCTATGCACATTCTTCTCATCTCAGGTTTTTGTGGAGGGGCTCCACCCGCAGGGCCCCCCCCTCCCCGGCTGCCACGGAGGAGAATAAGTCTACCAAGACAAGATCTGCTTGGGGAGGAAAGGTGGCTGATCTCTCAAAGGAGAAGGGCCAAGAGCCTTTTCCTCAATGGGCTTTTATTGGGTTCATTTTGCACAGGAATACAGGTAAAGCTCATCAGTCATTGTCAAGTGGTAAGGATCAAACAATAGATAGCATACAAAGAACTCTGAGGGCTTATTCTGAGTCAGGGTCTGTTAGCTAAGGGGCTACAAAACTTTGGAAAACAAACTCATTTCCTGCTTGGACCCTTATCATCTAATTGAGAGCATTCTTAGCAAAGCCTACATATGGAGGTTTCACAGGATTTCATATATTCTTTCTCAGGCCTGATCACTCGGGGAACCTGCCCTTTCCAGCCCAGGGCTGCACCGCCCTCTGTCACTGTTTCAGGCTTAAGTCAGGCAGGGAGGTAAGGCAGCCAGGAGACTAGGAGACTTCCCACAGACAGAATGAGGACTTAGGCTGTGTCAAAGCCAAGGGGCGAGGGTCCATCACCCCCTTTCTCCATAGCCCCCCAAGTCCTTCCCTAGGGGCCCCGCCATGATCGTGCCTGTCTTAGGTTGTCCCTCCCTTGAAGAATCTTACCCGTCATTGGCTAACTGACCAAGCATTGGGGGCCAGTTATGGATGAAGTAAAAGGAGCGGAAGCGGCACCCCTGACAGGGAGATGAGCTCTGTCTCCTTAGTGGCTTATGGTCCGAAGGTCACTCACTCAGCCTTAGCCATGGGGGGTTACAGCTTCTAAAACCAGGCAGGGCGGTTCCCAACAGGTTTTTTAAATTTTACTTTAAATAATTTTTATTTTCCCCTTATAGTTGTCAAATAATATATTGGTTTCAGGTGTACAGCCCTGAAACAGTGATTATATAACACCCCAATAAATTTCATGCCCCTCTGACACCACACACAGTTATCAGAATATTATTGACTGTACTCCCCCTGCTTCCTTTACACCCCCATACGGTTCTGCGACTACCAACTTGTACTTCTTAGTCCCTTCACCTTTATCTCCCCAAAAATCCTCCCCCAAATCTGGCAACTATCAAAACATTCTCTGTGTCTGTGAATCTGTTTCTGTTCTGCATGTTCATTTATTTTGTTTTTTTTTAAAGATTCTACTGTTGATAGATATGTATTTGTTGCCATTTCATTATTTCATGTAATACTGGTTTGGTGTATTTTGTTTTTTTTTAAAGATTCTACTGTTGATAGATATGTATTTGTTGCCATTTCATTATTTCATGTAATACTGGTTTGGTGGTGATGAACTCCTTTAGCTTCTTCTTGTCTGGGATGCTCTTCATCTGTCCTTTGATTCTAAGTGGTAGCTTTGCTGGGTAGAATAATCTTGGTTGCAGGTTTTTGCTTTTCATCACTCTGAATATTTCTTGCCTCTCCCTCTGGCCTGCAGAGTTTCTGTTGAGAAATCAGCTGACAGTCTTATGGGAGCGCCCTTGTAGGTAACTAACTAACTGCTTCTCTCGTGCTGCTTTTAAGGGTCTCTCCTTGTCTTTAACCTCGGGCATTTTAATTATGCTGTGTCCTGGGGTGGGCCTTACTTACATAAGGCCTCTCCACCAAGCCTGGGACATGTAGGAACCCTACCTCACACACAGAAACAAACACAGGGAGGCTGCCAGCGTGAGGCAAAGAACACGGCCCGAAGGAAAGAGCAGATCAAAACGCCAGAAAAAGAACTAAACAAAATGGACAAAAGCAATCTAGTAGACGGAGAGCTCAAACCCCTGGTTATAAGGATGCTCGAGGAACTTAAGGGAAGAGTGGGGGAACTCAGTGAGCGCTCCGGCAAAGAGAGAGGAAACAAAAGCAGAACCGGAGAACATAAAAAAGAGTCGGTCAGGACCAAAGAATGCGCCAACTGAAACCAAGAGGGTGTGACAGGGAACCGGCCGTGGAGAAGGGGAAGCAGGGGGCCAAATCCGAGATTTGGAGGACGAGGAAGCAGCAAATACCCAACTATTTCAGAACAGCAAATATTTCAGAACAGCAAGAAGAAAAAAGAATCCAAAAAAACGAGACTAGTGCAAGGCGCCTCTGGGACGGCCTCTGCGTACCAACGGTCACGTGGTGGGGGCGCGGGCAGGAGAAGGGCGGGAGCGAGGACTCGAAAGCCTGTGTGAACAATCATGACCGAAAACTCCCCTCGCCCGCTGAAGGAAGTGGACACGCCGGCCCCAAACAAGAGGACGTCGCTGGCTTTGGAAACAGGCTGGGTCCGGGCAAATAAATACACCGTCTCTGATCTCTCTGTGCTCTTGAAGAGCCACCGTGACTTGTGACTTATTCGTAAGTGAAGGACCTCATAAAGACCTCATCTTTTACCGAAAACCATGCGTGGGTTAGGGGCCCACTCCATGTCGGCGCAGGGAAACCAGTTCGGGCTCAGAAGAGACGCGTGATCTCTCCCCGGACGGTGGTGCTGTGCTTACCCCAGGGGAACGGACGGTGTGCCCTGCGAGGGGAAAGCAGTAGCTGTTTCCGGCCGAGAGAAACTTCCAGTGTGTGGACATGCAGACGAAAGCCGCCTCCCCTGCTCCGAATTCATACGCGGGCGAGGAATTGTCCTGTCGCGCATCTGACAGTTACTTTCTGAAACTCAGTAGCGTTCCCCGGCTGTGTTCTGGAAGATAATAGTTGTGATGAAAAGAAAAATGGACTGCCAGAGAAATTCAACCAGCTTTCTTCCATTCAAATAGTAATCGATTATAAAACAGAGAAAGCATACTCATCACAGTAGCAAAAATTGAACACATAGGAATAAACATTAAACACATAAAATAAGCTATGAAATTTTATGAGGATATTCAAGAGGGTGAATAAATGAAGAGACAATTTTTTAAAAAGTAAACCGCTAAAGATGATACAACTTTCTCCTTATCTCTATATTTCATACCAACCTAATCAAGACTTCAGTAACTTTTTGAAGGAAAAATAATTATTTAAATGGTGCTAAACTTTATCTAGTAATTTACATATGCTATTTCAGGGGGGAAAAAGAATACAAAAGGAATTTAACTTTTGCCTTCTAGATATTAGGCCATATTATAAAATTAGAATAATTGAAATAGTATGATACTGAGGCAGATCAATGGGACAGAATATGAAGTCTAGAAATGAATTTTAATTTATGTGGCAACATGGCAGATGCAAAACAAGACCCTCCCATCATTGTGGAAAATATGAAATTATCCATATAAAAATCGGGGCCAATTTGCTTCCTGTCGGGAAATGAAACACATTACATTCCTTACAACGACATTGTAAATCCTCACAGATCGGCTTTAATGGGAAAACATAAAACCATGAACATGTAAGTGAAAAATGGGCCAGGACATTTTTATAATCTTGGGGAAAGAACGAAAGGAAAAGCCTTTCTAAGCACAAACGGCGCAGAACTCGCAGAGGGAGATTCTGGCCGCCTTGGCAGTGTAGCGGTCAAACTCTGGGTGGCGAGGCCGCCGTCAACGAGTCTCAGAGACGTGTGACAAACTTGGAAAAGGGTTTCGCGAGAACATTATTGAAAATAACCCTTTCTTTTACAATTTATAAGTGACTCAGACACTTTAATACGAAAATGACAAATAACTCACAGAGAAAATCAAGCAAAGAAAATGCATGACAACCCTACAGAAGAAGAAATACAAAAGATGAATAAATATGAAAGACACTCGTTTTCAATAAAGGTGTTCACTTTAAATCAATACTGGATTATCTACTAAAAGAATGTTTTAAACCTGTCAGCTGTGTCAATATTACAAAAGATTGTCGGTAACCAGTGTTGGTGGTGATGGCGTGGAGATACAAACAAACTTGTACATTGTTCGTGGGGTCATAAATTCACAGCATACGCTGGGGTGACAATTTCCAAATACCCATTCACACTTAAATTTGCATACTCATTTGCACATTTGCTTGTGCATTTCTATAAGTTAACTTGCCAAAAATGGAATTGCTGGAGCAAAGATACATTTTGTAAATAATGTTTATTCTGATATCGTTTCTCATTTCAAAGCATTTAATGGTTAAAACAATGGCATGTACAATGTTTGGAATACAAGAAAATTAAGCAGAAACAAAGGCAGAGTGGCCATCTTCATGTTTACAAACATATACGACCATGGTGTTCTGCAGCCCACTTTTTGAAAACAGTACGGTGCTGTGTCTATAAAACTTTGTATATCTGTTTATCGGGGGCTGGAAGGCCGTATTCCAAACTGGTAACAGTAGCAGCGGGAGCTCGGCCGCAGGCCCGCTGGGGGCGGGGGAGGGTGGGGGTGCATTTCTACTTTTAACTTTATAGGATTCAATCCCGTTTCAACAGATGAGCCATATTTTATTATAGAAAGTGAAGTATGGACATGTTCTCATTCCAGGAAAACACCCACTGATGCCCTCTGAGCCGCACTCACACATGGGACGCAAATGCCCTGTCCTGCAGAAGCCTGGCGGCCTGTGCCCCGGCCTGTGGCCTTCCACCCCGGCGAGCCCCCGCCGCTGCCTGCCCATGGCCTGACCGCTGGCCGTGGGAGGCAGGACCCTGGCTTCCCCAGCCTCTGGAGAGCTGGGCACAGGCTCGTTAACCGAACTCAGGGGGCCCAGGGGGTTCTGGCCAAACAAGAAGTAACAGCCTGGTCCTGGAAGGGCTGGCTCTGTTCTCAAATTCCCCCAGCGTTTTTGGTACCAGGGACCGTTTTACCACGGAAGCGGGGGACAGGAGGGTGAGCGTCACTTGCTCACCGCCACTCCCCTCCGGCTGCGGACCAGGTGGGGCAGCGGGTGGGGGGATGGCAGACGAGTCCAATGGAGCTCGGGTGTGGGGGGTGTGGGGTGCTTCACTCGTGGCCACGTTCCTAACGTGGCCCAGGCCCCCAGCTGGGGGTCGGTGACCTGGAGGCAGGAGAAGAGCCCTTGCTGGCTGGCAGCTGGCCGCCCGCCCCACTGCCCGTCTTGCCCACAGCGCAGAGACGCGCCCCCCCCCCTCAGGGCAGGGCATTCATGGACGCTCCCTGGCAAAGCTCCCTCTCCCCTGTCGGGCTGGCACGGACTTGGCAAGTTCGGCTTCACGGGCTCTCTTCTAGGGGTCGACACGTGCTCCGCCCACCCCACACTCTCGCTTCTTTGCTGTCACAGCCCAGTGGTGCTGGCTCGAAAACAACGGTGGCTTGGCCTTCGAACAGAGCCGTGAACTGGACATGCGGGTGGGCGGGGAGTGGTGTGCTGTGGTCCTCAGGAACCGTGGGCGGTGACCAAGGTCACTGGGAAATGGCCTGGGAAGGCTGGCGAGACTGGGAGCGTGAGGGGTCCTGCTGGAGCCGCACACGCAGTGGAGGGTGGTCCGAGGGGGCCCGGAAGGGCGGGGGCATCCCGTAAATGGTGCGGGCAGCTCTGCGGCGGCCCCAGCCCACACCGCCTGGTCTGGTAACCGAGGTCTTTCCTTCTGCCCCTGCACACATCGGGCCACATGATGGGGGCACCGAAGGAAGGGGCAGAGAGGGCTGGCCTTGCCTCCCGCCGCCCTGGTGGAGACAGAGCCCGCAGAGTGAGCTCAGAAGCACCGGAGGACCTGCTGCTGGGGTAGCGGTGCCCGGGGGTCCCCTGGTGGGAGAGGCACTCGGTCCCCGCTCAGCTCAGCTGGGCCCCGCCCCAACACTTGGTCTTGCGGAGGATGCCGCCTGCCTGCTGTGCGGGCTCTGGGCCTGGAACGCCCTGTGGAATGGGAAGTAGCTGCAGGGCCCGGCGTGTCGGTCCCTGGGTTTGGGACCTTGTCCCTGGAAGGAGAGCTCCCCTCCAAGGTGCACTGCTCGCTTCCAGGTCTCTGTGGAGACCATGAGTGTGACATCCCCGAGCTGGCCCTGGGCCCCGGGGGCGCACATTGTTTGTGGGAGTCGCAGGACCGCTCTTCCCCGTGAGGCCTTTGCTTCTCTCCGCACTCCCTCGGTCTCTGAAGTGTGACCGTTCCGGAGGGCCAAGCCCCTGTTTGTCGGCCGAGCCCTGCCTGTGCATGGTGGGATGTGCCCTTGACCTCTGCAGGGCCAGCTGCGTTGCACTGGCCCACCCAGTGTCCGGAGCTTTGGCGGCAGAGGGGGAAGGGGGCCGCGGTGTGGGTGCCCGTGCCCGGCGAGCGGGGAAGAGCCCACAGTGCCGGCTCCCGCCGCCCAGCCTGCACTCCCGTCTCCAGGTCCTCTCCGCCTTTCCTGTCTCCCCCCCACCCCCACGGACCAAAGCAGGGGCTGTCTGGGGAGGAAAGTGCTGGAACCGGCTCTCCCCGCACTGGTGCTTCCCAGGACCCAGCGCCAGAGAGACCGCACTGGGCTCCGAGGCCGGCCCGGGCTGGAAGGGCTCCGGCTGCAGGACGCTGGGTGCAGGGCTCCAGCTCGGGGCTGGGGCCCCGGCCCTCAGGTGTCCTGTGTGCTCCCACCGCAGACTTAGCCACTGTGTGCCTTTCTGTTCCTAAACAGGCGCCTTCTTTCTCCCCGACTCTTGTCAGTAATGTGAAGTCGTTATAAAGAACTCAGAAAATACAGAAGGTGTGAAGAGGAGGGCAACCGCCTCCCCCCCCCCACCAAACAATCTCTGTGAACAGCCTGCAGTCGAACCGCCAGGCTGCTCCCACGCACGCACAGCTAGCCATGCTTAAAAACACGGGCCTGGCCTCTGCGATGCTGTGTGAGCCGCGGGGCCATTGCCACCAAAACCAACCTAAAACTCACAGGTGTAAGACAGCAACCATTTCCTGGCAGGGCATCGCCGCCCTGGTGAGGAGTTTGGACAGCTCGCTGCAGCGGGGGCTTCCTCTGCAGCTCGAGGTCTGCGGCCCCCGAGAGGGGGACCCAAATGGTTGCTGATAACGGAATGTCTGGGGTCCGGAAATGCCCGGAGGCTCTCTCCTCACGGCCTCCCCCCAAGGCAGCACCCGGGTGGGCTCCTCAGAACCCTGGGCTCCACTGGCGTTGCTGCCTGGAACAGCGACCTGCCTGGGGCTTCTCCACGTGGCGGGGGCTCCCCCGAGCACGGCGGCCTCTGGGCGGTTGGACTTCTCTCGCGGTGGCTGAAGGCTGCAAGAGCGAACGAGGTAGACATTGTGTGGTCTTTGATGACCCAGTCTTGGAGGTCACGTAGCGTCACTTCTACCTGTGGCACTGGTCAGAGCAGTCACAAGTCCCCGAGGCTCAGTGGAGGGTCGAGGCCCCCGCTGCCCCTGGGAGGCGTGCCGAGGAGGTGCCGCTGGGTTTGAGCTCCGACAACCGTTCATCATCTTACACCACGTGGAGAGCGAGGGGGGCTGGGCTGCATCCCTGAAACAGGCATGTTGCAGTCCCATCCCTCAGCACCTGTGACCCTGACCTTATTTTAAAAAACAGGGTCTTTGTGGTCAAGTTGAGGCGAGGTCACACTGGGTCAGCGTGGGCTCTGACCTAGGGCCTTGCGTCCTTATCCGGGCAGGGAGCTTTGGACACGGGCACGCAGGCTCACACGGAGAAGGCCACGTGGTGATGGGGGACGACCGGAGTGTCACAGCCATGAGCCACGAACAGCCGGCGTGGCCAGCAGCCACCGGAGCTGAGAGCGAAGGAAGGACCCTCCCGGGAGCCTTCAGAGGGAACTCGGCCCTGCTGACACTTGGACTTCGGACTTCCGACCTCTGCAGTAAAGAGAGTAAATGTTTGTTGTTTTAAGTCGCTGAAGCGTGGCGAGGCCATCA
>PVKM010039987.1:0-13583 GCA_004027735.1 Carollia perspicillata | reverse complement strand
TGGGGGGCAGAGTAGAAAGGGAGTAGACACGTCCCCTGGAAAAACGGGCTGGAGGTGGCAGCAAGTGTCCCAAGTAAGAACCCCTTGATCACCATTGCACAGTGTAGTTGTAAATGTTCAACAAGTGTGTCTTTGGTGCTTCCTGTGTGGTAGGCACTGCGATATGCACGGGGATATAAGGCAAACAAGACAGAAGTCTTTCCTATCCGCCCTCCCTCAAATGAAGTCATGGGATGCCTGCTCTATTCATGGCAGGCACTGTGGTCAACTCGGCAGAAGATACACGGGAAGGTGCCTCGTACAGAACTCCCTTAGATTTATCGCCGATTTGTCAGGAATGAAAGTATATATATAGTTATTTAAATGATCATTTCCCAAATCAATATTTATTTTTCTTTTAAATTATTTTTCTTCTCAATAGTATTTTTCCTTACTGAACAAAAAGAAGCATTTCATCCTTATGAGAAGATTTTCTAGTAAGAGTATACTTTGCTGTATCCGTAAGGACGATTTCAGCTGTTTTTTAAGACTCTCGAAATTGCCTAAAGAATATGTAAACGGATCATCTTCCCACATACCTGGAAGTCCAGAGGCAGGGCTGCTTCAGGCAGGGTCTGATCAGAGCTCTGCCTCAGTTGCTCTGCCTTCCTCTGGGCATCAGTTTTTGTTTTGTTTCATCAGACTGCTTTCCCTCTTGATTGGGCTATCTGCAGAAAATTATGCTTTCTTGTTCATGAAAGGTAGGGACAGAGAAAGCTTCTCTCTTCATTGCCCTCCCTATAGAATGAAAGACTTTTTTTTTAAGACCAACTGGACCATCTCGAGTAACATGCCCACTCCTGGATCAGTAACAGTTGCCAGAGGAATACAATGTACTGATTGGCTTAACTCTGTGCTTCTGAACCAATCACAAACCAGAGGGCTGGAATTATGATGATGGGAAATCAGAACCCATTCTTGGACCTAGGGATGGAAACAGCTCCATCTGAGTTATATGGGCTGCGTCAGGAAAGAGTAGACTGATCAAAATTAGGGTCTATTCAGAAGGTCTGGTTGCTATTAGGCAACCAACAATAACTTGTCCATATAAACAGGAGGATGTAAACCACAGAAGCATTGCTGTCCGACCTCAAACACTGCACTCCTTCCAAGTATGATGGGGTTCAGTATGGGTTTCATTTTCCTTTAGCTTTGTACCAAATTTCAAGTAAAGATCAAGACACATTTTAAATGTCAAGAAGAATATGAATTCAACAGAGGCTCAGAGAGGCTTGGAACCACCCGTGTGTCTTAAAAAATTGTTTATTTGAACTCCTCTTTCTGACAGAAAAGGAAACTGAGGCCCTACAAAGTGAAGTGACTTACTCAAGTTCACCCTTCTAGTTAGTGGCAGAGTTCAAAACCACAGCTGTCTCAACACCTCAGTGTGACTTTCCTACCCCATGGTGTCCCAGATTAACCTTCAAGAAATACCTCAAATGCAACTCTTTTGGAATAACTAGGGCATTTTAATATACTGCATACTTAAATATAATACAATGCGTGCTTGTATTTGTGGACTGTAATAATTTCATTAATTGTGAAATACTTAAATACACCTGATATTTAACATTGCTATTAGTTAGGCAGAGGTGTGGGCTACTTGCGAGTTGTACCAGAATGGAACAGGCTGTCCAACTTGTAGCCAGGCCTAGTACATGTTTCTTTCTTTTTCCTGTTTAATATTTCCTTGCGACAACAGTAGTGCAATTGATACTTCTCTCAGTAGCCGAGGAATTTCCTAGACACACACGGCAGGCTTGGGGATGGGCAGATGGGGAGGCTGTCTGAAAGTTCTTCTTTTTCATCTGTTCCCAGAACTGGAATGAAATGACAGAGCTCGTCTCCTCCAACGGCAATTACTGCAATTACCGCAAGGCCTTTGCCGACTGCGATGGCTTCAAAATCCCCATCCTTGGCGTGCACTTGAAAGACTTGATAGCAGTCCATGTCATTTTCCCAGACTGGACGGAGGAGAACAAAGTGAACATTGTGAAAATGCACCAGCTCTCCGTCACCCTGAGTGAACTGGTCTCCCTGCAGAACGCCTCCCACCACTTAGAGCCCAACATGGACTTGATCAACCTGCTCACGGTGAGTCCCAAGGACTGGGGTTTGTGCTGACGACTCTTCTGCACCTCGCGCCCCAGGCAATGCAAAAGGATCTGTGCCTGCAGTTCATGGGGGCGAGTGGGGAGAGAGGAGGTTGCATTCAGGGTCAGTAGGTGAGGAGAAATCTCGAAGGCTGTGGGGAGGGGACCCTATACCCATAACCTCATGACTTAAGACTCTAATGTTAGAGCAAAGAAATCTGCCTTTGCTCGAGGAGCCCGGTTTTCACCCCTGCAGCTCCAGTTTCTGGAGTTCTTAAACAGGCCCTCCAGAGCTGTCTTCAGTCCCTTACTCTCCTTCATCACACTCATACAACTAATCACCTCCTCCTGTATGTCCTCAACTCATCTGCTTCTCTTCATCCTCACTGCATGGCTGTTGCGGAGGCCTGGAGTAACGCAAGGGCCTCCGTTGTGATCTGCTGCTCACCGCCAGCCTCTCCACACCCCGAGACTCAGTGCCCAGCCTGGCACGAGAGGCCTTTCAGGACTCACCTTCTGACCCTCTGGCTGGCCTTGCTTGTCATCGCCCGGTCCTGCATCACAGCTTCCTTTGAGGATCAGTGGACTTCTTATACTTTCCACCACAAACTGCTGCCTTCTGCTTCCTGGTCTTGCACTTTCTTGGAAAATCTCTTACCTATTCACCCCTGTGACTGGCCCCCATTCAAAAGCTTCTATCTTTCTGGAACATTCTCCGTTCCCCTCCAAAGCACTAAGTGCCCCATCGCATGTGTTTGCACTCTGTGTCTTCTTACTGTAGGAAATGTCACTGGGCAAGAGATTTTTTCTTTCTGTTACCTGACTTACACAGCACATGTCCCAGCACCTCTCACAAAACGTGGCGTATTTAGGAGCTCAATAGGTGAATTAAATGTGGTATTTAGGAATGATGGAGGTCAGATAGAAGTCTGCCTGCCATTCCTATTTTGGGGCAGTTGTGACACACACCTTTAGCTGGTGTGCAGATCCTAGCACCTTTAGACACAACAGGTGTATGGAAGAGAACTTGTCCCATTGGCTACCCCTTGGTCAGAGGCCGAAGCAGAGCCAGATTCTCTCGTCCTTGCTTAACAAGTGGAGGAGCAGCTTCCCTGTTTGGGGTTATAGCATCAGAAACTCGGCTGCAGCCCTGAGCTGACTCTTTTCCTTTAGTGACCGTGGAAAATAAAACCAGCCCCCTTTCCGAAACCTTTGGAGCCTATCTCCCCCAGGCCTGTCACTCTGAAATTGAGCGTGGCTCCTAGTCCTTCTCACTAACTCACTGTTCCTAGAGCACATACCTGCTTACCAATGGAGAGAAACCCTAAATGCACAAAATGATGCCATCTGCACCCTTAGTATAAAGCAGAAGTAGCCAACACACAGAAATGCAAGTCTCTTGGGGTTGAGTTTATGTGACAAACAATAAACACACAGACATTCTCTACTGGGCATGGGGGAAACCTCACAATAATCCAGGCGCCTATATTCATTAATCATTTGCCATGTAAATCTGTTTCCATGAATAAGTGCCCACAGTGGCAGCTCGAAAGAGGCTACAAACCCACAAACACAGGTGATGTCTGCAGAGCAGCCCAGTCACACATGTCCGTGGCCAGGCTGTCTTCGCAGTGTGGAGGAGAAGGTCCCAGAGCAGAGGACAGCACCAGACAATGCCTCACCCTGACAAAAGATAGTGATGGAGTAGGGAAAGGGTGTTTGAGTTATAAGTGCAGCAAGCAACATCACGATAGGTCTTTAGAGAAATGTCAAAGAACGTGGGAGTGAAACGTTTGGGATGCAAATCAGAACTCCAAACTGTAGAAATAAAAGCTAAGGAAGAACTCCTTTTGCTGGGAAGAAAAGAAAAAAGGAAAAGGTCCCAGCCCATTGTCTCTGTCTCATATGGAAGGAAAATCTAGATGCCACCACACACCATAGTTAGTGATGGCCGTCAGCACACAGCATTGAGCAGCGGCAAGCTCCTACCTAGGGGGAAGATCTAGCTTTGAGCCCCGCCTCCACAATGACTAACTTTGTCTCCTTGCTAACAAGTCTTGACTTCGGATTTTTCCAAAAGAATTTTGGGCTCGTTTGTGAGGGCTCTTCCAGCTCTAAACTTCTAGGACCCTAAGTGTGAGGAATGGTGGAATCTTGAGAATAAGGGACCAAGTGTCAACGTGATTCCGTGATTGCAGCCCAGAGACTCATTAGGACAGCATGGTCCCTCATATGAACACAGGTCACCAAGCCAGTTTCTATTTAAAGCAAAGATGCTTCCTCTCTCTTCACAACCCAGGAGAAAGTTCAGTGCCCCGGGATTTACATTCATTCTTCCTGGCCACAGGCAGATTAACCTCCCCAGAGTGAGGATCGAGGATATTCCCACGAGGTGTCTGCTAGAGCCCAGTGGGCATTTCATCACACACCTACCTGGTGGGAGTGAAGCTGCAGGAGTCACTGCAGTGACCCAAATGCATGCGAGGCCATCATTTCAAGGGCAATTCGTTTTGCCCAGAGACTCTAGATTAAGTTTCTGCCCAAAGTGACTGCATGGCCGACATATGATTGAGAGCCCTGGAAGGTAGAAAATGAAAAGTCTTGATCTAATCAACAATGACCAAATGCCTACTCTGCGCACTAGGCTGCATAGTGATGCGTGAACTTACTGTGATCATTGATTACAGTTCTCACAGCACTTTTCACGCACATTTTCTTGGTGGATTCTCACAGGCACTCTGTGATGTAGCTCCTGGGCCGGGCGGAGAGTGTAACATTACCCCTGACCCTTCCTATTTTACAAATGAAGAAGCAGATTTATAAAGGACAAGAGGCTAGCAAACGGCAAAGCTTTGCATCCCAGCTTGGGTCGGTCTCTCTCTCTCTCTCTCTCTCTCTCTCTCTCTCTCCTCTCTCTCTCCGCAATACTGTTGGCATTTATTTTATTTTGTACCTGTAAAAATTAAGTCATCGCTCTCTCCTTCTTCATGGGTGTATGAGGAAGGACTTGATTGCAGAACAAAAGCTGTGAGGGCAGGGGCTACGTGAGCCAGTTCTGTCACCGTCCCTTTAGCCCCTGACTGGCCCTGCACACATGTAGGGACAAGGCCCATGCCAACAACCTGTTGTGGTCCAGATCGTTCTCTTAAGGAAAGATCTGGAGAAGACATTTTTTTTTACTGTGATCCCAAGTCACATACCAGGAGCTTTGAAAGCTCCTTGTTTCATGCATACAAAATGATCTGATTCTTTTCGTGATATTTTTAGATCTATCGGTTACTTTTACCATTTTGAGTATATGCAAATAACTGGAAAGCCCCTGTATTTTTTTACAGTCTCATAAGAAAAATAGAAGAATAACTGCAAAAATGGTGAGTGGAGATAGTGTGATGACCAAGTGTGTTTTATGTTACAATTCCCCACTCCAGGCCACACAGGTCGTAATGTCTGCCCGGAATGCACAGCCATCTTTGCCAAGTAGGCTTGGGTGTAAATGCAGCAACCTGGAACAGTGGCTGAGAACATTTTTCAGAAACAACCAAACGGAAAGATGTTAGACAGCAGGAAATATTCTTGAAATCCCATTGACAAGCTGCCTGTATTACAAAAAGGGGATAGGAAATCGGAGAGGTCGTTTTGTGCAGGGCTGTAAAGCCCAGAGGAGATCGCCAAGAGCGAGAGGGATCGCGGCCGGGAAAGCAGAGCGTGGACGGGGTCGGGGGACCCAGAGGGCAGCCCCCTGTTCATTGACGAGCCCGGTGGCGTTGGCTGCTGCACTGACTAGAAACCAAACCCTGCTGTCCTCATCGTGTGACCCTCTAACCAAACCCCACTGGACACGCATTCGCTCATTTAGTCTGTGCCACAGTCCCGGGAGGGAGCTGTTATTTATCAGTCCCATTTTACACATCAGGAGACTGAGACTCAAGCAGGTTGACAACTTGCCCAGGTTCCCAGCACCACTGATGAATAGAGAGCAAACACTGAGAGATCAAAACGTTTCCATCATAGGCTCAAATATCTGCCTATTTCACATAGGAACATACATGAGGATGTCCTGTGACCTCCCCTCTTCAGTGTGTGGCTTACTTGAATTTCTGGATGGATGTCTGGCACTGCTGTCAACTCTGGGAGATGCCAGTGCTAGTCCTTACAGGCCGAGTCAGGAGGACAGGAACGTGCTCATCAAAGTCCAGATTAACTCTTCTTAAAGAAATAGTTTAATTATTTAATTTATTTCTTTAAGTTGCAGTTTACATTCAATATTATTTTGTATTAGTTTCAGGTGTACAGTGTAGTGTTTAAATAGTCATGTCCTTTACAACGTGTCTCCCCTGATATTCCCAGTACCCAGCATGCACCGTACATAGTCATTGCGATGCTGTTCACTATATACCTCTTAACAACAAGGAATTCAGAAGGAAGGTGTCGCTTGGTTTTCCTTCCATGTACAGAGCATTTGCAGTGGAAGGCAGCGTGCTGCGACAGAGATGCCGGAGGTGGAAGGGCCAAGTGCACTGCCTGCTTCCATGAGGCTTAGGGACTAGCAGAGTCTCCTTGTGTGGAATTGACCCACTGGTGAGCGCCTGCCCTCGGCAGGTGTGTTGTATTGGGCTCATGTAGAGCTATACATTTTTTGTGATTAGTGCCAGTGTTCAAAAATTGGGAGAGTCACATAAAATTTCAGGTTTTTGACTTCTTTTAGCCGATCAGAAGGTGACAACTGTTGCACTGACAACAGTTTGCCCTAGCTCCGTCGTGGCAGGGCCCCATTCATCAGAGACCACCCCGTTGCCTGTTGCTGCCCTGTTCCAGAGTTCCATGGTCAGATTCCACTCATTAACATAAATTTTCCTTGTTGTCTACCTAACAAGAACTGCCCCCCAAGTCAATTACGTCGGCAAAGACCTGTTTTTCAAATATGACATTGTTATGTCAGTATCACTATCAAAATATCCCTTTCGGGATCACCCAAGTTGAGTCATGGAATTTTCTAGGCTATTAAAGATTGTTGGCCCATCCTGTGCAATGTATCTAAATTGAATTATGGTACCAGATCAAGTTATAGATGGGAATGAGGTTTGTGGATCATCTATTATCATGTGTAATCAGTAAACTATTTAATGTCTTCTTGAAACAAAATCCCTTCCAGGTAGCCCATTTAACTCTTTTATATAGTGGCTGGTTTCTTAAGGCATTAGTTTGTGACCAGGGATGGTTTCCTCCACGAAAGGGCAAAGCCCCTAAAGGTAAGAGTGGCTGCAGTTCAGGCGAAGGTGGATACAGGCCACATCTTTGTGAGCAGGACTTTTGTGCTCAGAAATAATGCTGGGGCAATTCTATAGTAAAGTCAATTTTTTATTATGTTCAGAAGAAACCTTTAAGTTACAAAGTCTAGATAAAGCAATACAGGACCCGATATATAAAATTTTTATTAAAAAAATTATTTATTTTTAGGCAGAGGGAAAGGGAGGGAGAAAGAGAGGGAGAGAAATGTTGATTGGTTGCTTCTCTCAAACCCCCAACTGGGGACCTGGCCTGCAACCCAGGCATGTGCCCTGACTGGGAATTGAACCAGCGACCATTCTTGGTTCCTGGGATGGCGCCCAACCCACTGAACCATACCAGTCATGGGTGATATATAAAATTCTTCATTTAAATGTTGTATTTAGTAGCTGGAACAGTGACTAGAATGGTCCCTGGCCCATATTAAGTGATTAAGAAATATTTGTTGACTGAATGAATGATTAAAAATGACAGTTTGTGATGTCAAATTGTTTTTTAATTGAGCTAGAACAAGATAAATCCTTGAAAGACATTTTTTGCTTCTTAATTTCTTCTTGCTTCCACACCCATATACATTAAGCTGTTATCTTTAGACAAAATATGTTGGAGGAAATTTCCCATGCCTCGATGATCAAAGAGAAGACAGGCATTTGATTATCTTCAATGCCGATGAAATGGTGTGATTTGTTGAGTGTCTTAACATTGAAGGGCATGGATGAGAATTTTCCAGGCTTATTTTGAGACTCATGACTCCCCTGCTTCAGGTGAATGAGACTGTGCATTTTAGCTTTTGTAGATGTTATTCATTGTTGTCCTTGCCTACCCTGATCTTTCTCTCCCTCTTTCTGTGTCTACATCTGCCCAGTAGGCCTCAATTCATAAGTTGCTGTGTGAATCAGTCCTGATCATTTCTGTCTTCAGTGGTTGCCACACAGAATAATCATATTAGCAACAATAGCTGTATTAATAGCAATAACATCAACAATGCTAAATTAGATTTCTTAGATTCTACCATGTCTTAGGTCCAATGGAGGTACTTTACATGCATTATTCCATTTGATCCTGATAAAAATCCAGTTCAGTAGGGACTTTTATGATGATGCCCATTTTACAGATGTGGAAGACAATTGTCCAAAGGAAATAATTGACTCAAGGTCACAGAGCTAACTGGTGGCAGGCTCAGCATTTGAACTCAGACCTCCCCAACTCCACACCCCTCCCTCATGCCTCACTCCACCTCCCCGAATGGTTCCTAGAGCACTTAGGGTGGGCACCTCATTTCACACTCAGCTTGCGTTGCCTTTTGTTAATTTGAACACATGTTTTTGTGTTCAGGTCCTATTTATTCCAATAAACTGTCAGGCCCTTGAGGGTAGGAATGATCTTAGATGTTTTTATATCACCGGGACTTAGCACAATGCCCTAAAATAAAGGAAACCTAGTAATTTCTCCTTAATTTCTACAGTTCTTCAATCAAACCTCTAAGAAAGAATTTATTACATTTACAGGTCTTCCTCCATGCCTCTGCTCCTGCTTTTTCTTGTCAAGAATGCCTTATCTCTAGCTCAGTGCTTAGTACTTAGAAGCTGCTCGACACGTGTTATTGAGGAATTGAGTCAGTGGTTCTTGTTGATGCTGATGACCCCAGGAAGTTCAACTTTTTCTCCTTTTACTTTCATTTTCCACCTCTGCATGCCATCTTTGTACCGTTCCGCCTTCGCTCAAATTATTAGACATTGGCTAAAACATTCAGTTTGGAAAGTATGTCAGCAATTCAAGTAAGTAAATAACTACGAGCCAACATAATTTTTGATCCATTCTAATTTGTTGTAGCTTTCACTGGACCTCTATCACACAGAAGATGATATTTATAAACTGTCACTGGTGCTGGAGCCTAGAAATTCTAAATCGGTAGGTATTGCTTTCTCTCTGAGGGTCAGCCCCAGACCCTGTCGTGCGTCATTTACAGTAATTGGCTGTTGCAATGGTGCTTTGTGACCTAAAGACTGAAGAATTTTAAAATCTACATTATTCCCTCTTTAGCAATGAAACAGCTTAGCCCTGGCAATTAGAGAATTATTTCTTTACATAGATTAATAGAGAAGAACATCCCTTGCAATTACTGTATTTTACTATGGCTCTTCTATAGGCCGTGTTGTCTCTGAAAACTCACCTATATATAGGACCAGAAAAAAAAAAAGAACCATAACTCATCTTCACGTTAGAGATCATCCAGGGGTGTCCAAGCTTTTGGTGTCTCTGGGCCACACTGGAAGAAGAAGAGTTGTCTTTGGCCACCTATTCAATACATTGTGACGTGTAATCGCAAAAAAAGAAATCTCAGAATTTTTTCACTAAATTTACGATTTTGTGTTGGGCCGCATTCACAGCCATCCCGGGCCACATGCAGCCCGTGGGCAACAGGTTGGACACCCCTGACGTTTCCAGCCTTTTTAAAAAATGCCATTCAACATAAAATTAGATTTAATAAATTTTAAATACCCTGATCATAATTCATGAATTTGTCTACTAATGATTGACTCAGCTAGAAATTTTAATATTACATGAGATAGTGTCTCACTTAATTGATGGCTGACTCTTTATTAAAGAAACATTATGTAATGTGACTGAGGAAAACACATTACCAAATATGCACTACTCATCAGTTTTATCAAATGGACTATATTTTAGGTATATTTTGCAGTAATAAAAAAATACCTGCGTGAATTTGACATTTACAAGGAGGGTGAGGTGTGCATGTTGAAGGAAAAAGTGTCTATGTTTGCTTCTTACGCTCATGTCCTGAGATCAGTTTTTTTATAAAGGTCTCATGCTTATCTCCCTACCAGCTGAGCTCTGTGGCACATTGCCGGCAGCTCTAGACCACAAGTCTGTCTGTCTATTAACACTTACCGTGACTCTGCACCATGAGACAGCAAGAGGCAGAATGACTCTGAATACTATTCCCTGGCACTGGGAGGGCAGGAACACGAGTCTGAGTCAGCTGACCTGGTAGCATCTGTTCTTAAAATAGCGAGTGTGGTGGTTCCATCAGCAAGTTCACCTCCTGCCAGTCCTCAGAGGCTGATCTCCTGGGCAGAATGGAGCAGTGTGGGAACATAGAGCAGAGACAAAGGGAGGAGTGGAGACCCAGACTCTTCAAAGTTATCATGACTAAGAGAGAGCTAGAGAGAAAGGCAAAACTATTGGAGGGAAAAGAAAAGGAATTTGTAAGCTCTGCCCTGGTTGGAGAGCTTTGGTGAGGTGAAACGGGCTGTGGCATGGTTGGCTATACTGCACATGGGCATAGGGCATTTCCACATCCGACACCTTCCTTTACCTGTAACTGGGTACCTTCATTGCTACCTGTTAGTTGTTGCATGCCTGGCGGGGCATCGTTATGTTATCTCATTAGCTCTGTTAAGGAAACTGAGTCTGGTGGGTGTAGGTCTCCAGTGGGAGAACTGGGATTTGGCCTTAAGCCTGTCTGCAACACCTGTGTGTTGTCCCCTGCAGGGCACTGCCTGTCACTTTCCCACCACCCCTTGTGGGAGCAGGGTCGGCTCGACCATTTTAGCACACGTGCCTGACCTGTACTCTCTAGATATACTTAAGTTCATTTTCAGTATAACTTTTTCCCAGTTTGGGAAGATTGGCAAAAACATAGGAAAGCCATCTTATTTTTTTTGTAAAAACGCAAACTTTGAAAGCCCCTTCCAAGTGCTAAAATCTTATGAGCGAGTCTCTGAAACACATCCCACTACCCCTTTCTGTCTCTTGTCTTAATGGATGCCGTATTATTTGGTGCTCGGTGTCTGACACGTGCGCCTCGCGGGAGAGCAAGTTGCAGTCGGGATTACATGCCCGAGGGCCTGTAGCTTCGGCGTGCTTACCTTTGGTGCTGGCCGACCTCACCTACACAGTCAGTCCCACTACGAACTTTTTATAACGTATTCACAGTGGTTCCCTTCCTCCCTTGCTGGTTCTTCATGTTTTGCTTTTTGTCTCAGATTTTTCACATAACCTGTAGGTCCAACAAAATACTCAACAGTCTCTCTTACAAAATAGTTTAAGTCCAAACAACATCATAAATATTTATGCTCTAACAGCTTAGTACCCAACTGAAAAAAATAATACACATCTGTTGCAATAAAAATATTCTCTATTTCATTATTAAATAACCACGGTTACTTACTAATGAATGTGTGTGCTTATTAGGCACTGGACAATTTCTTAAATCTTGGAATTGGACTGGATACTGCCAACTTTATTTCTTGTTCCACACTGATTTTTTGCTTCAGAAATATATGACATCATTAAAAGAAATATAGCACTATCTAACGGGTGACCGGTGAGCTCCTTCGAGCAGGTAGTTTATGTGGTTCTGACAAATATTGGGTATCGCTGTATTTCCCTCGGAAGTCTGCAGTATCTTTTGGTACCCCTCTAAGTTCTCTGAGGTACTCCAGGCAGGGTACCTTGCTGTACATTTTGGGAACCAGAGGTTTATCCTTCATCAGATCAGCAAAATGGAACTCTATTTAAAAAAAATTAGTATATTTTATTGATTATGCTATAACAGGTGTCCCAATTTCTTCTCCCCCATCCCCTCTCTGCCCTGCACTCCCCCACCCTCCAGCATTCCCCCGCGTTAGTTCATGTCCATGGGTCGTACATATAAGTTCTTTGGCTTCTCCATTTCCTACACTGTTCTTAACATCCCCCTGTCTATTTTATGCCTACCACTCATGCTTCTTATTTCCTGTACCTTTTCCCCCATTCTGCCCCCCTCACCTCCCCACTGATAACCCTCCATGTGATCTCCATTTCTCTAATTCTGTTCCTGTTCTAGTTGTTTGCTTAGCGTTTGTTTTGTTTTTTAGGTTCAGTTGTTGTTAATTATGAGTTGTTGTCATTTTACTGTTCATAGTTAGATCTTTTTTTATCTCTTAGATAAGTCCCTTTAACATTTCATATGATAAGTGCTTGAACTCCTTTAACTTGACCTTATCTGGGAAGCATTTTATCTGCCCTTCCAGCAAAATGGAAATCTTGATAGAAAGCACCATAATGTGTGCAGATGTTTGTGAACGTGACCCTATCCAGGTGGCAGATAATTTTTGATCCTTTTGGAGGCCAGCAACACCTACCTCACAAAATTCTTAAGGGCTTATATTAGTACAGTCACTTCTCAATTCCTCTTGCAAAAATGTTTATTCCTAATTTAGTGTCAAATAAAAAAACACCTGTTGATACAAGTTTGTGTGCATACAGCAGCCAAAATATTTACATTATGTGGGGTCCCGGGAGAGCGCCTAAAGTAAACAGCACTCTTGGCTGCTCTCCTGTCGGGGTTGTGTTTTTCCACTTGTGTTATGCTTTATCACCAACATCTTCACATTACGAAGTGAAAATGTCTTGCAAGAATGTGGAAAAACCTGCGTAGGAAGCAATTTCACCAGAGAGGGCTAAAGAGACCCAATAATTAGACAGTCAGAAGTGATCGAGTGATGCAGAGAGGCGCCGATATAAAGACATGAAGCTGGCGGAACGCTGGTAACCATTTACTACTGCACACGCCTACTAATTCATCACTCATGCCGAATATTAAAGAATGAGGTACCTGGTGCTCCATATATATTCTGTTGTACAAGAATCTGTATGGATTGGTATGTAGGGTTTACGGATGGTTTAGTAATATTTGGGAAAGTTGGATAGGACTTTTGCATGGGCTGGGAGAGCAATTATTTTTTTTCCACTTAAAATAATAAAATCTAGATGGCTGCTTAAAAAGTACACTATTCCAACATGTTTTTGGTTACAGATTAGATTCCATTGACACAAAGTGTTTGTTTTCAAAACACTGGAGTGCTACCTAAATGTGTATTTTTCCTGAGATCATTAATATGCAAAATGCATGTCTTTCTTGGTGCTCCTGGTCCTAATTGTTCAAGGTCCCAGGTAAAGTTGAAAAATGTGTGTGCTTTCTGTCAGCAGCCTACCTCCCCTACAACACCCACCAAGCCTGTGGTGCCCCTGGAGTGGGCATCGGGAGTGATGCCGAAGCCAGACCCCACAGTCATCAACAAGCACATAAGGAAGTTAGTTGAGGTAAGTGGTTGCAGGAGCATTAAGAGTGAGCACTATAAGGCCCCTTTCTCTTTC
>PVKM010039986.1:0-13585 GCA_004027735.1 Carollia perspicillata | reverse complement strand
AGCATCTTGAGGTAAATGCATTAATCCTTAGGCCATTATGAGCCTCTAGCTGAAAAACTCATTTGACTGATTTTATCTTTCAGCTTAAATGATTCTAAAAATTAAAATCGCAGTCAAAGAACTGTTAAGGACTCTTAGAACAGGAAGACACTTTATAAATCTACTTCTACTGTTAGGGCCAGCTTTAATGACATCGCATTGAGTGTTTTCTGGTGCTAGGCACAGCGCTCAATGGCGGCCATATCCTGTTTCGCTCAACCCTCAGAGCAACTTGCTGGGGCAGTATTGATTATCCCCATTTGACAGCTCAGGAAATGGAAGTTAGTTGTCTGAGGTCACACTCTTGTTAAGAGGTATAGCTGGGACTTCGACTCAGTCTATAGTAACCTCAAAACCTGAGCTCCAGGCTGTGTTCCCTGGTAAGTGAGCATGATCAAGTGACTTGCTTAATGCCTTGGGACAGGTAGTTCTGATCTGGGGTCAAGTCCACGTGGCAGACATTATGTTGTCTCTGGAGTAGCAACTCCCAGCGATGCCTGAGGCTTGTTCATGGGGCCAGATTGGCCTGCTTGGTCCTCTTTGCAGTAGGAGGAGTTCACGTGGAGGAGGCTTATCTCTCCTGGAAGGTCCGCCTGCCAGCTTGCCTGTTCGGTCCCAGTCATCTAAGATCCTTATGATGGGTGGATGGATGGATGGATGGAGCTTAGGCTCCTGCTGAGAACCTTGTATACTGACTTCTCTTCACCTGCCATATTTTTTCCCTTGGGACATCTTTCAGATAATAGAATTTCCAGTCTTTTCTCAGGAAAGCCTCATTGTAAAAAGCTGGACTCAACTGAGTCTAGCTGACTTCAACGAAAGTTCTTTCATCTCCTCTACAAAATTTTTTTTGATGGTTCTGTGTGTGAGGCCCACGGGTAGCCCTGTTAAACATTCAGAGGCAAATGGGACATTTTATCAGTGCTCTCTCTGCCTTCCTGCAGGGCAGGACACTCAAAAGTCAACAACCCAGCCAAGTACACATTCCAGCACCCAGAAACTTAACACGTATTAAACAAGAGTCTATGATTCATGATGAATGTATCTGGTGCAGGACCAAATGGCTTAGCATGCACCACTGGAAACAAAGTACCCAATATTAGACACTGGTGACTCAAGTTTAATATTATCTGTTGATAGAAGTGCCCGTACCTTCTTCCTGGCAATAGCCACCTCCCAAACTCTCTGACACAGTCACTTGTAAGCCTCCCTGCAGGTGCTGACTCCAGGTGGAGGAAGGAGATAGGACAGGGGTGAGGAAAAGCCTTGTTTGGGGAAAGGGACACCCATGCCTGTCCCTTCAGAGCCCATCCATATCCTAAGCAAGAATCCGTGAAGCCAAAGTCTCACTAGAGTCTCAGTTTTGGGATCACCTTTGCCACAAGGTGTCTGAGGGGCCCAGAAGGGAAACTTGTATTTAGACTGTGCTTCCCCACTCACTGCAGCAAAGCCTCAGACTCCACAGTAGGGATTTTGATGTGTGAGCCTAAGAGCGGAGACAGGAGACACGTGTTCCCCTTGATTTCATTGTTGAAAAATCCTTTGGGGGGAGCTCTCCTTTTCACATGTCTTCTTTTAAATGCAAAAGCTCCTTGAAGGAGAAATATATTGATCCAGTTTATTACTAAGGTATTAGTGACTTATTAGATTCTCTTTCCTCCCCTCTCGTGCTCTCAGGAATATAGATGAGGCGATAAGAATTAGGGTACCTGGGATAAAGGAAAGGAACAGAAAAGGGGAAAATGTGAGAAAGGGCCCCAATTTTTAGGCATTTTATTATTAACTGTTCATTCTGTGCACAAAACATGTACATTATTATACTTGTAGACATTAGCCTTAAGATAATTTCATAAAAGCATCTACAAACTAAGGAAACATAAAATTTACAAAGAGGTATTATGTTGGGAATTTTCACAGACTTTTTCTTGTAAAATAGATGTCTGTTGATACTTATGAGAGGATCCCATTGTGACATAAATGCGAAGTAGAATAGTTTCAGATAAGTTAAATCGATGGAGTTCCTATTTATGTGCAGTAAACTGATATTGTACAATTTGAATATCCCTGTTTCATGTGATTATGGTCATAATAGCTATTTGGATTGGAAGTCTTTATCTTCTGTACTAAGAGTGATGTGTGATTCCTGCTCAGTGTGGCAGATCGGCCACATGCATCAATCTGCTCTCACTCAAATCTCAATAAAATGACAGTTAAAGGATAAGTAAATTCACGTGGATAAAGAGAAACATTGGCAAACAAGAGATTTCAGGCGTTTTGGGTGATGGAGAGTAGAGACAGCCAGAAGCACAACCAGGCAGGGAGGGTGCAGAAGGGGCAGAAGCCTGCGTGTCCCTTGGAATGACAGGGAGGTTTGGGCTTTTTAGATGAAAAAAGGAAGTTTTGTTGATTTTAGTATATTTTTGACATGTTTAAAAATATTTTATTTCCTTTTAGAGAGAGGGGAAGAGAGGGGGAAAGAGAGGGTGACAAACATTGACGTGAAAAAGGAACACCAATCAGCAGAATCAGTTGCCCTGACCAGGAATTGAACCGGTGACCTTTTGCTTTGCAGGTTGATACCCAACCAACTGAGCCATACCCATCAGGCCTATTTTTGACAGTATTTTACAATAATGCAGTGATATTCTTCACTTGAGGTTTGACATTCTACTGACATCACAGGAGACAAATTTTAGAAAATGATTCGAAGCTTCCTCAGGCTTCCCCGGGTCACCTCCTTTGGTACTTCAAGTCGTTCTCTGAGGGTCCGATAGTGTCGCCACCCTCGTCTGTCTTCGCTTCTCTATCGTTAACTAATCTAACTTTGCTGGACTCTCATTGGTCAGTCAGAGACTTGTCCCGTTATTTGGGCACTTCTCTATCACTTTTATCAGCTTCATGGAATACTGCATATTTTGGTAAAATTTGCATTTTCACTTTGAAGTGGATTGCATTTTATTTTCAATTTATTATTATCATTTAAAGTGAAAGAGAGAAATGGACTCATAAAGACACCATTCTGTCTGCAATGGTGGGTCCCAGTGTTAAGCAGATGGGATAGACTTTTATAAATGGTCAGCTCAGTGGCGAATTCTTCTGTGCTATGACATCTGTTGTCCGCAGTCAGTACTTCGTTATGCAAGGACGCGTACTGAATACTCAGGTCAAAAGACTAGTATATCACAAGACGATGCATATTCTTTTCTAACTTTGGGGGTCATTTTTTATGGATTATCGCAAATGAAATGTATGGGGATAGAGATTATGCTTCCAAAGCTTTTTAAAAAGTATTATATTACTTTACATCTCTACCAACAATCAAAGCAGTGTCCATTTTGTGAAATCCGTATAAATCTTGTTTATTGTTATTTTTTAAAATATTTATTTGATAGTAAAAGAATGGCTTCTTATCATTTTAATTTAATCTGGGATCTGAGGGTACACATTCTAATTATTCATTACTGGTGTTCCTTCCTCTGTACTCCCCAGTGAGTCTTCACCCAGGCATCTACGGGGCGGAGTTTTAACATTCTTTTTTGTTGATCTTTTTGTATAAACTCTGTAGTGAAGAAATATTAACACATATTTGCTGAAGCATTTCGGGGATTTTGCTTTTTATTTGTGTGTTCTTATATATACCGAAGTTCAAAATGTAAAATGTTTCTGTCATCAAATTAGAGAGCGTGTCATCACTTTCTGAAGTGTAAGTACATGAAGAAAGAGGCTGTCTTATTCATCAACACCCAGGCCCTTGTACAATGCTCAAAAAATGTGGTGAACAAAATCTGTATATCTTTTCCTTTTATTTCTCCCACCACTTAAAAGGTTCCCTCCCAAGACATAATGTTCACTTTAATTTTTTTGCATTTATTTGATTTTTAAAAACACTTGCAACTCTTTAAATCTTCCAAGGTGTGTTTTGTGCACAGTTGCCTGGTAAGGACGTGGTGCCATTTGAGCCCTGTAGACCCAGGACCGGCGGTCTCGCTGTTGGTACCTGAAACCTGCAATCACCAGAAATCTGACCTGTGGATCCGGTGCAACATAGTACGGCCTCCAGATATTCACTGAGTCACTTTAAACCCTTTCCAGAACGAGGCAGGTTATAAAAGATGGATACATACAAGTGCACATCTCTTCCTCTTTTTTTTTTCCATCATCCGTGAAAACTAACTCATTGAAATTTGTTAATCATCTACGCATCAAATCTCCTGGAGCAGCCTATTAGAAAAGGAGTAGATGACATGTGAAGGCATAGGAGGTTACTATATGATTTTTTAGTTGTAAAGGTATATTAACTTTGTTTTTTAAAATTTAACCTTTATTGTATTTTTCCCATTACCACATATGCCCCTTATACTCCCCTTCCCCCCAGCAATCACCACACTGTTGTCCATGACCACGAGTCCTTTTTCCTTTTTGCTCAGTCCCTCCACCCCTAACCAGCCCCCTACTAGCTGTCACCGTGCTCTCCATCTGTGAGTCTGCCGCCATGTTCCTTGTTAGTTCAGTTTGTTCATTAGATTCCACGTATGAGTGAGATCATATGGTATTTGTCTTTCTCTGACTGACTTATTTCACTTAGCATAATGTTCTCCAGGCCCATCCATACTGTCATAAAGGGTAATTTTTTCTTTTTTTATGGCTGAGTAGTATTCCATTGTGTAAATGTCCCATAGTTGTTTCATCCACTCATCTACTGATGGACACTTGGGCTGCTTCCCTAATTTGGTGATTGTAAATAGCACAGCAATGAACATAGGGGTGCTTATGTTCTTTCGAATTAGTGTTTTGGGTTTCTTCAGATATATTCCCAGATGTGGGATCGCTGGGTCAAAAGTACATTAACTATGAAGTTGAAAATCCTCTAGGATCTTAGGTGCCTCTCAGGAGCTTTTTTCACTTGTTAAAAAATGCAACCTCCTTGTTTGTGCAGGGATTCAGTTGGTGGATGATATTTTGTCCTCAGGGTGTAGGTGGCTCTCAGCAGAAGCAGTTGGTGAGGGATTTATCTGGTTGGAAAACAGTTTTTAATCTTCAAATTACCAATATAAGGTTGTATACTTATTGGCATTTTCAGTTACTGTTGCAATCACAATCATTGATTATGGATCAGCATAATTGTTTTGCCCATAGAAAAGACTGTGAGGAGGAGAGTATTATGAGAGTATTTATGTGAGAGTATTTTGGGGATAGATGCCAGAGAGATGTTCTACCATTAGGAAAAGGGGTCTTTTTGCACCCACAGAAAAAAATTGTATTGGAAACTTCTACCAGTCCCGTTCCCTCTGAGCACCTTGATAATGACCAAGCCCCACGAATCCCAAGACCCAAAGGGCCACTTTCCTCAGAGCAGGATTTTTTTTAAGAGGGGGATATCGAACTGCAACAAATCCTAGTCATATCCATGCTGAACAAAATAAAACTTGTCATTGGTGTTTTTTCTTCCTCTTGCCCTTTAATTGATTTAACTGCTTTTATAAATAATCCAAATAAATCTCCTGACCTACCAGCAAACTGCAAAAATTTTGTTTCCTCCTGAGCGTGAAGGACACCAGATGTTCTGCGCAACTTCTCTGGACAAGCAGGGGCCACTGGTGTTGCTATTTAATATTCCTGTTAAGGTAAAGACAAGTAAGGAAGATTTTCTTTTTCCAAACCTTTTTTCCCTACTATCTACTTGGACTGTGAAGACTCAGTGCTTTTCCTATCTAATTGCTGGTGGGATTATGCACTAACACAGCCCCTTGGAAAGCATTTTGACAGTATGTATTGAGCTATAAAAACTGTTTCTATCTTTTAGTCCACTAAATCCATTTGGAGAAAATCTCCCTAAAGTAATAATATTATATGCAGAAATAAATCTATACAAAGATATCATTAAAGCATTATTTATAATAGCAAGATAGTAACAGCCACAGTTTAATATTAAATAGGAGGGAAATAATTAAAAAAGAATATTGCATATCTCTCAAGGAAATATTTTACAGCCATTGAAACAATTGTTAAAATGATAAAATAGCCACAAAAGTTTGTGATCTAATATGTAGTGAAAAAATGAAAGATATAGATTGGTATGTATATTATGATTAAAATAATATAAGAAAAATTATGAGCATAAACAACAGGAAATGCACCAAAATGCTTTTAGTGGCTATGCTGAGGTGCTGTGATTACGGGTAGTTGTTTACTTTGCTTCTCTCTTTTTCATTTTTTTCCAAGATATAATTTTTAAAAGTCAGGAAGTAGATAATATATTTGAGGCAAAGAGCCATCAAAATTGTCAACATAACGATATTTTGTTATTTAACTAAAGATAGTGCCACTTCCTCCTACTTAATTGGGAGTCAGTCATGTGGCCTGGGGCTCGCAGTGACTCGCTAAGCAGGCTGTTTATAGTTAGTTCTCACAGGTGCACGTAGTAAAGTGCAAAAGGAGACACGCACATCCTCCCCGACAGTAGGGATACAATCCCACAGTGTCAAATGAAAATGGGGTTCTTTTATTTGATGCCAGAAATATTCCAAGATGTGTCTGTTTTTCTTAACCTGACAAGCCTACAAAGAATAAGGAAGGGATTAGATGAACAGGAGAGAGTCCACAGACACGAATGAGCATTCTATGACCTGTCCTAGTCACATATCATAGTAGAAGTGTGCAAAGGGACGTCACAGCTGTGGCATACTCTCTCCATTAAAACTAGCATTAGAAAGGAATGCTGAATCATTCCAGCCATTTTTGCACTTAAGGAATTAGTTTAATTAAAAGCTAAGCCAATAAAGGGAAGCAAAAGCAAAAACTAACAAATGGGACTTACACTAAAAAGATTCTGCACAGTGATGGAAACCATCAAACAAACAAAAAGACAACCTACTGAATGGGAGAAGTTATTCACAAATCATACATCCAATAAAAGGGTCGATACCCAAAATATATAAGGAACTCATTCAACTCTAACAAAAAAAACCTACGTTCACTGTAGTGTTATTTATAATAGTCAAGATATGGAATCAACCTAAGTATCTATCGATTGATGAATGCATAAAGAAAATTTAGTATATACATACAATGTAATATTTTGCAGTAATTAAAAAGAGAATGAACTCTTGTCATTTGTGACAACACGGATGAACCTAGAAGGTATTTTGCTAAGTGAAATAAGTCAGACAGAGAAAGACAAATGCTGTAGGATTGCACGTATATGTGGAATCTAAACAAACAAATGAGCAAACTAGACAAAAAGACAGACTCAAACAGACATAACAGGGATGGCTGCCAGAGGGGAGGGGGTAGAGGATGGGTGAAAAGGGGGGAGGGGAACATAGTCAGTGATATTGTGCTAAGTTTGCACGGTGACAGATGATTACTGGAATTAGTAGGGTGACCACATTCTAAGGTGGAAAAATGTTGAATCATTATATTATATACCCGAAACCAATACTGTATACTAACTATACTTAAAAATTAACTACGAAAAGGAAGTAAGCCGATAGTTTAAAGTTTCATGCAGAGCAGAAAAATAATCGATAAACTTGGTCGGCGTGAACAAAGCCAACACCGGCTGAATGGCACCTGAAAGCTAAGATGACGAAAGCCAGTCTCACCTCCGTGTCCTCAAAGATGAGTTCACTTGCAGGTAACGTTTTTGGGAAAATATAATCTGTCAGATATACTTACAGGTGTGTTAAGAAAAAGAATTCCTGGAAATTTTTCTTTTGAAAAAATTTGTGCCACTTTTCCGATGCTATTAACGCCAGCGGAGTCATAGATCCCTGCCTGGTTTTGAGTATGAGGAACTTCCTGCGCTCCTTTCGTAAAACAGTATCTTCACTGGGAACAGGGAAAAGAATATATTAGGATTTTATTCAGTGGCAGGTGACAGAAAGCCATCCCTATTAGCTTAAGCAAAAAATGAAAACATAAAGGTGGGTGGAATTTATCGGTGCACATAGCCACAGGCACGCAGGCCACTGATTTGCCTTTCTCTGTCCTTCGGACACGTTCTCTCCATGGGCGAGACCACCTCCAGCAGCCCCAGATGCGCACCTGCTTGCTTGGCGCCGGGTTGTGAAAAGGCAGGCTCTTCTGAGTGGCTGTGTGGTGGTCCCGTGCCCGATCCTGGACAGAGCTCTGTGACCAGGAGTAGGGGCTTGCCAGCTTGACTGGAAAATCCCAGGCAGACGTATCACCCCAGATTTCTTTTTAAATTATTCTATTCTATTCTATTCTATTCTATTCTATTCTATTCTATTCTATTCTATTCTATTCTATTCTATTTTTGATACCATTTCAGATGTCCTCTATTTTCCCCACTTTGCCCCCTCCCTGCTAGATCTGTCAGTCCGTTCCACGTATCCATGCCTCTGGCTTTATTTTGGTCATCAGTTTATTTTTCATTAGGTTCCACATATTTCTAATGATGGTGGGTTTCCTTCTGCTCCCAGGGTCATGAGTAAAGGGAGGATGGGCCAGTAAACACCTGCAGCGATTATGAATTGCCTGGGCAGGGGGGTCCTGGCAGTTGCATGTCTAAACTAGCTGCATATTTAGGGTAGGCAGGTTTGTGATCACTCAGTGTCACGTGCCTCCCCTACCCACCCCCCCACAGCCCCATCTGTCTGTACCTGGAAACCCAGACGGCCACAGTTCCTCTCAGCAGACATAAACAGTGCCAAGTGAGACTTCAATTCTTAATTTCACAGATGTGAATACCTTTTGGCCCCTGACAGATTTGCTTGTACGCCACCCACCTACATGCATGTCTCCCTTCTTTTCCTCTGAAGATACGGACGGGTGTTTGCAGAGTCCTCGAATTTCCTTGGTCAGCTACACCCTGCCACCTGCCTCCTCCTGAATTCCCAGAAGCTGCCGGCTTCTCTCTGTGCCCACCTCCACACAGGACCCTGCCCTCCTTGCGGGGACACCTATTTTCTTTTTTGTGCAGTATGGTCCTCCTCACACGGGGGAGTCATTTTCATTATCTCATGTAGTAATTTCAATTTATGTTGCATATTACTTATGTTTTATGTGCATATGTAGACATTATGGGCTATAAATTTTATTTCTGACCATTTCTTCAAGTATGTCTTTAAAAAAATTTTTTTACTTGCTGATTTTTAGGGATAGAGAGAGAAAGAAACATCGATTTGTTGTTCCACTTATTTATGCATTCGTTGGTTGGTTCTTGTGTGTGCCCTGACTGGGGATCGAACCCTCAACCTTGGTGTATGGAGACAATGATCTAACCAACCAAGATACCCAGCTAGGGCTAGGTATGATCTGTAAGTCGTTTGTGCCTAGGATTAATAGGGACAGACTATGTGCTTCTTCTAGGTTCTCTTTAGCTGTCTGATTTAAAAAAATAGCTTAGAACCAATACTGACACCTCCCAGTGTGGAGAAGCAGGGTCGGTAACTGGCTCTGGCTGTTGCAGCTGAGGGGCTCAGTCTTCTGTTTCTAACCCGGCTGAGCCTCACTTTCTCATCCATTAAATGGAGGTGAGAGCGTTTCCCTGCACTGTTGTGAGGATCGAATGAGAGCGGGTATGTGAGTTGGAAATGGCAGCAGGGAAAGGGCAGCTCTCTGGCGGTGCCCAGGGCTGCGCGGTGGTGGGGAGCCTGCCTTGGAGCAGGCTGGAGGGGTGCCCGTTAGATCAGCACACCTGCCTGCAAATGAGGAGGCTTCAGAACGCCGACGACTTGCCGAGATTGGAAATACAAGGGTGGCATTTAACAGTTTACACCTGCAATTAAATTGTAAAAGTATTCTTAGTGTTAACACGCACATAAAAAACAACAAAGTGATTAACTGTAGGGAGAAAGCTGAATTTCACATTCCTAACTATGTTTTTGGCAGGAGCCTATGCGCTTTATTTCATTTCATTTTTTTGTGATGCAGCGAATTTGTCTCTGCAGGGTTAAGATGAATAGTACCCTCCTCCTAGGCCTGCCTGGAGGCCCGTCCTCTTTGGCCTTCCCTAACCTTTCCTATTACTGCTCGCCACACAAATTCTTCTTCAGCCTTTCTCCCCGCACACTCCTCCTCCTCCTTGTTCTTTAGGTCTCTGCTCAATTGGACTTTTTTTAAGGGCCTTCTCGGGCCCCTCGGATTAGATCAGTTTACCCTGTAACATGCTCTGCCATAGCACTGTATGTGTTCCTTTGTGTGATACTCTACATATTGTCGTTTTCGTTTTTGGTGAAGTATATATTCCCTATTAGAATGTAAGCCCCTCTCGAGTGGGAAACATGTATATCTTTTTCCATTAAGACTGAGTTCTGCTGCCAGTAACAAAGACCCCAAATAACTATTATAAACAAGGTAGGAATATATGCTTCTCTTGTACGAAGTGCCTGCAATAGGTAGTTTAGGGCTAGTGTGGCAATTCCACAGCGTCGGATTTCGGTGTGCTGCTCTGCTAAGCATGGCTTCCATTCCCACGGTCCCAGAGAGCAGAGAACATGGGACACGCTGGCAGGCAGGAGGGCAGGGAAGACGGACAAACTGCCTTCTCCTTAAGGCTGCTCCTCAGAAGGTGTGTACACCTCTTCCCCTCCATCCTATTGGCCAGAAATTAGCCATGTGGCCACACCTACCTGCAAAGGAGGCTGGGAAATTTGGTTTTTATTCTGGATAGACATGTGCCCAGTTAAAAATTGTTCTAATACCAAGGAATAAGAGAAAGGATACCAGGAAACCATTATGTACTGCTGCATCCCCAACTCCCAGCAACTGTGCGGCACATTGTGTGGTATTAGTTGAATGAAGAAATGAGCTGAACACTTGTGGGTCCATTTGCTAGAGCTTCTGTAACCAAGTACTACAACCTGAGCGGCTTAAACAACAGAAATATGTGAGTATTGTCTCACAGTTCTGGAGTCCAGAAGTCCAAGATCAAGGTGCCAGTTGAGTTGGTTTCTTCTAGTCCTTTCCTCTCTCATAGCTTCCAGTGGTTTGCTGGCAATCTTTGCCAAGATCGTTGACTTCATCTTCACGTGGTGTTTTCCCTGTGTATGTGTCTCTGTGTCCAAAATTGCCCACTCATGTGTCCTTGGATGGGACTCTGCTGGAGCTGTTTCCCACCCATAGTGGGACCCTGGCCCGATCATTACCTTTCACTTAGAACAGCATTCCTGTGGCTTCTGGAATGCGGACTTGGACCTGTATCCACTTTCCTAATGTTCCACTTAACAGGTTTCATCTGACACGTGGGGGGCAAATAGCATTTAGTCGTTTCTTTCTGCCCTAAGTCTTAGGGTTTTTTTTTAAACCCTCACCCAAGGATATGTTTTTATTGATTTTTAGAGAGAGAGAGAGAGAGAGAGAGGGAGGGAGAGAGAGAGAAACATCAACTGGCTGCCTCCCATAGGCATCCCAACAGGGGATGGAACCCACAACCTTTTGGTGCATACCACAGTGGTCTAACCAACGGAGTCACCCAGCCAGGGCCAAGTCTTAGTCCTTTTGCTTCAGGTGACCAAGACCGTGCAGGGAGGCTGCTGGACGACATCCGTGCTTCGCTGGGCCCAGCACCTGTCCTCCCTAGGGGCTTGTAAGTCAGAAGCTTAGGAATGAAAGCCACATGGGGTTTGGGGAGAAAGGGTGCACATGGTGGCATTTCTTGGCCATCCTGCAGACAGCTGGGCTGTCACAGGCATGGAGTTAATGGCAGCACACACAGCAGCATCTTTCGTCCTATCTACCACCCTGGCTTGAGAGTACTGTGCTTATTACGTCCGAACTAAGGGGACGTTGCACAGACTGTTCCTGTCTGGAGCCCCTCGGCTCTCTGTGCTTTTCTTTCCGTGGTGGCTCCGATTTTTCCAGTGGGAGTGCAGAGGTCACTCCATAAGAAAACAGTCTCCATCCCACGTATGCTCTGGTTTGAAAACATTACTGTTTTTATCCCTCTGCTATGGGTTGTAAAATTATGAGGCACATCCATCCCTTGATTATCAGACTTGTGCTTGGCTGTTAATAACAGACTCCATTCGTGGCGGAGTAATTGAGAACGGAGCCCTAATTACACTGCTGTGCCTCTCGCAGGAACGAAGGACGGGGAACCCCACCCCTGACTCCCGGGGAGGGCCTGCAGCTGGGTGCTCGTCCCACCAAATCCGCCAAATCCTTTGGCTAATTTGTGGCCCAAGATCTCACAGGACACATTTTTCTGTTCTAACTTTCTGTTAATTTTATCTTATTTTCCTGCCTCCTTTTCTCTTTTACTCCTTTTCCATATGCACTGATCTATACATTAGGTATAAATGTTTTTATTATTTTAAAAGCAATCAAGTCCAGTGTAGAAAATTAGAAAGTGCTGATAAGCAAAAATAGTTTCTTCTCTTTTCAGACGACAGACACATTTATTTTCTTTTAATCGTTGATACTATTATGGATGTCCCCCATCCACCCCCACCCCTGGTTTGCCTGCCTCCACCCAGCCTCTGCCCTCCCCTTCCCTGGACTGCCCACACTATTGTCTGTGTCTTGGATTGTGCATATGTGTTCTTTGGCTAATCCCTTTACCTTCTTTTATCCAGTCCTCTCCACTTCTGATCCCCTCTGAGATCTGTCAGCCTGTTTCATGTATCCATACCTTTGGTTCTATTTTGTTTGTCATCTTATTTTGTTCACTGGAGTCCATGTATAAGTGAGATTATATGGTATTTGCCTTTCTCTGACTGGTTTATTTAGTTTAGCATGATAATCTCCAGGTCCATCCATGCTGTTGCAAAGGGTAAGAGTTCCTCCTTTTTTACAGCTGCATAGTGTTCCACTGTGTAAATGTACCACAGCTTTTTTATCCAGTGTTGTGTTGATGGGCACTCGGGCTGTTTCCATATCATGGCGATTGTAAGTAACGCTGCTGTGAACATAAGGGTGCATATATACTTTCTGGTTGGTGTTTGGGGATTCTTGGGGCACAGTCCCAGAAGTGGAATCACTGGGACAAAAAGCAGTTTCTTTTTTAACTTTATGAGGAAATTCCATACTGTTTTCCACAGTGGCTGCACCATTCTGAATTCCCACCCACAGTGCACTAGGGTTTCTTTTTCTCTACATCCTTGCTAGCACTTGTTGTTTGTTGGTTTATTGATGGTGGTCATTCTGGCAGGTATGAAAGTTTCTTTTTACTCAACATGCTACTACCTAAAGAAAACTGTTAGTAAACATTCCTTTCCCAGTTTTCTTAAGCACATTTTTTAAACTTCTATTTTTCACTTAAGAATATTTGGGAATAGTTTTCATGTCCATAAAAATTCATCAACACTGGATGAAATAATCGCAATTTATGTAACCAGGCACACAGGATTAGTTTTTTTTTTCATTTTTAACTCTGGGAAATGATGTTATAGTGAATGTCTTTACAGCAAATACTTGCACACATTCTCAGTTGTTTTCTCGGGGTGAATTCCTAAAAGTGAAATTGCTAGGTCAAAATAATAAATATACGTTCTTTAACTTTGCATTGTAAAAACTTAAAAACTATACACCACATGGACAAAATGTTGTATCAGACCCCAAGTGCCCGTTCAACAGCGATCAG
>PVKM010039985.1:0-13582 GCA_004027735.1 Carollia perspicillata | reverse complement strand
ATGGAAAACTTCCCTAATTTGATGAGAGAAAAAGTCACACAGATCCAGGAAACACAGAGAGTCCCAATCAAGAGGAACCCAAAGAGGCCCACTTCAAGACACATCATAATTAAACTGGCAAAATTTGAAGATAAAGAGAGAATCTTAAACGCAACAAGGCATAAGAAGGTAGTAACATACAAGGGAGCCCCAATAAGGTTAGCTGCTGACTTCTCAATGGAAACACTCCAAGCCAGAAGAGAATGGCAAGAAATATTCCAAGTAATGAGAACCAGAGGCCTGCAACCTAGGCTGCTTTACCCAGCAAGGCTCTCAATCAAGATAGAAGGCCAAATAAAGAGCTTCCAAGACAAAAGAAGTCTCAAAGAATATGCATCCACCAATTCAGCGCTGCGAGAGATGCTAAAGGGACTGCTCTAAGGAAAGGAAGGAAAAGAGAGAGACACAGAGGAACATAGCTACAAAAATGACAATGAATAAGTACCTATCCATAATAACCTTAAATGTAAATGGATTAAATGCTCCAATCAAAAGACACTGACTAGCTGAATGGATAAGAAAGCATGACCCACACCTATGCTGCCTACAAGAGACCCACCTGAGGACAAAAGACATACACAGACTGAAAGTGAAGGACTGGAAACAAATTTTCCAAGCAAATGGACAGGAAAAAAAAGCCGGGTAGCAATACTCATATCAGACAAAATAGACTTCAAAAAAACAGCCATAAAGAGAGACCCAGAAGGTCACTTCATAATACTCAAGGGAAGACTCCACTAAGAAGACATAAACATTTTAAATATGTATGCACCTGACATAGCAGCACCCAAATACATAAAGAAAATCTTAGAAGACTTCTAGAAAGACATTGATAGCAACACAATTATAGTAGGGGATTTTCACACCCTACTCTCAAAAATGGACAGATCTTCCAAACAAAATATCAACAAAGATATTGTGGCATTGAACAATGCCCTAGATGAAATGGACTTAACTGATATATATATAGAGCTCTGCATCCAAAACAAGCTAAATACACATTCTATCCAAAAGCACATGGAACATTTTCAAAGAAGACCACATGATAGGACACCAAACAAGCCTCAACAAATTCAAGAAAATTGAAATCATACCAAGCATTTTCTCTGACCACAGGGGACTGAAACTAGAAACCAACCCCAAGGAAAAAAACCAAAATACTCAAAATCATGGAGACTGAATAGTATGCTATTAAACAATGAATGGGACAAGAATGAAATTAGGGAACAAATCAAAACGTTTCTGGAAACAAATGAAAATGAACTTATGACAACCCAAAACTTATGGGACACAGCAAAGGCAGTCCTGAGAGGGAAGTTCATAGCAATACAGGCCTACCTAAAAAAGATAGAAACATCTCAAACAAACAACCTAACCCTACGCCTACAAGAACTCGAGGAACAACAACAAAGACAGCCCAGAGCTAATAGAAGGAAGGAAATAACCAAGATCAGAGCAGAATTAAATGACATAGAGACCAAAAGCACAATACTAAGGATCAGTGAATCCAAGAGCTGGTTTTTTGAAAAGATAAACAAGATCAACAAGCCTTTAAGCAGTCTCATCAAGAAAAAAAGAGAGAGGACCCAAATAAACACAATCAGAAATGAAAGAGGAGAGATTACTACTGACACCACAGAAATACAAAGGAGTGTAAGAAATTACGATGAGGAGCTATATGCCAAGAAATTTGAAAACCTAGGTGAAATGGACAAATTTGTAGAAAAATATAATCTTCCAAAACTAAATGAAGAAGAAGCAGAAAGCCTGAAAAGACCAATAATAGCAGATGAAAAATTGAAGCAGTGATCAAAAAACTCCCGACACACAAAAGCCCTGGACCAGATGGTTTCACAGGAGAATTCTACAGAGCATTTAAGCAAGAACTAACCCCTGTCCTTCACAGACTATTCCAAAAAATCCAAAGTGATGGAAGACTCCCAGATTCCTTTTATGTAGCCAGCATCATCCTAATCCCAAACCAGAGAAAGACACAACAAAGAAAGAAAACTTCAGGCCAATATTGCTGATGAACATAGATGCTAAAGTCCTCAACAAAATATTGGCAAACCGCATCCAGCAATACATTAAAAAGATCATACACCATGACCAAGTGGGATTCATCCCAGGGATGCAAGGATGGTTCAACATTCGCAAATCAGTCAATGTAATACATCACATAAACATAAGCAAAGACAAAAATCACATGATCATATCTATACATGCGGAAAAAGCATTTGACAAGTTACAGCACCCATTTATGATAAAAACACTCAGAAAAGTGAAAATTGAGAAAGCATTGCTCAACATAATAAAGGCCATATATGAGAGACCTACAGACAACATCATACTCAATGGACAAAAATTAAAAGCTTTTTCACTAAGATCAGGAATGAGACAAGTTGTCCACTTTCACCACTTCTATTCAATATAGTTCTGGAAGTTTTAGCCACAGCAATCAGACAAGAAAAGGAAATAAAAGGCATCCAAATTGGAAAGGAGGAAGCAAAACTGTCACTGTCTGCAGATGATATGATAGTGTACATGGAAAATCCTATAGACTCTACCTAAAAACTGCTCAACCTAATCAATGAATTTGGCAAAACAGCGGGATACAAAGTCAATATTCAGAAATCAAAGGCATTTTTTGTCTACCAACAATGAAACAGCAGAAGCAGAAATCAAGAAAAAAATCCCATTCGATATAGCAAAAAGAAAAATAAAATACCTAGGAATAAACCTAACCAAGGAGATAAAAGACCTGTATGCAGAAAACTACAGAACACTGAAGAATGAAATCAAGGAAGACACAAACAAATGGAAACATATACTGTGTTCATGGATTGGAAGAAATAACATCATCAAAATGTCCATATTACCCAAAGCAGTATACAGATTCAATGCAATACCTATCAAAGTACCAATAGCATATTTCACAGACATAGAACTAACACTTCAAAAGTTTATATGGAACCATTAACAACCCCGAATATCAGCTGCAATTTTGAGGAAGAAAAACAATGTAGGAGGGATCACAATACCTGATGCCAAACTGTATTACAAGGCCACTGTAATCAAAACAGCCTGGTACTGGCATAAAAACAGGCACATAGACCAATGGAACAGAACAGAGAGCCCAGAAATAAACCCAAGTCACTACAGTCAGTTAATATTCAACGAAGGGGGCAACACCGTAAAATGGAATAAAAATAGTCTCTTCAATAAATGGTGTTGGGAGAACTGGACAGCTACGTGCAAAAAAATGAAACTCAAGCACCAACTTACACCATACACAAAAATAAATTCAAGGGGGATAAAAGACTTAAATATAAGCCGTGACACCATTAAAATCCCAGAGGAGAACACAGGCAGGAAAATCTCAGATATCTCACGCAGCAACATTGTTACTGATATGTCCCCCATAGCAAGGGATATAAAGGAAAGAATAAACAAATGGGATCTCATTAAAATAAAAGCTTCTGCACAGCTAAAGAAAACAGCATTAAAATAATAAGAGACCCAACTATATGGGAAAACATATTTGCCAATGATACCTCAGACAAGGGTTTAATCTCCAAAATATACAAAGAACTTACACGTCTCCACTCCACGAAGACAAACAACCCAATTAAAAAATGGGCAAAGGACTTGGACAGACATTTCTCCAAGGAAGACATACAGAGGATTCAGAGACACATGAGAAGATGCTCAATATCGCTAGCCATCAGAGAAATGTAAATTAAAACCACAATGAGATACCATTTCACACTGGTCAGAATGGCCATCATAAACAAAGCAACAAACAACAAGTGTTGGAGAGGTTGTGGAGAAAAGTGGACCCTAGTTCACTGCTGGTGGGAGTGCAGACTGGTACAACCACTATGGAAAACAGTATGGAATTTTCTCAGAGAACTAAAATGAATCTGCCTCTTGACCCAGCAATTTCACTGCTAGGATTATATCCTAAGAACCCTGAAACGCCAATCCAAAAGAACCTATGCATCCCGATGTTCATAGAAGCACAATTTACAATAGCCAAGTGTTGGAAGCAACCTAGGTGCCCATCAGTAAATGATTGGATCAAGCAACTGTGGTACATTCACACAATGGAATACTATGCAGCAGAAAGAAAGACGGAGCTCCTACTGTTTGCAACAGCATGGATGGAACTGGAGAGCATTATGCTAAGTGAAGTAAGCCAGGTGGCAAAAGACAAATACCATATGATCTCACCTTTAAGTGAAACCTAATGAACAAAACAAGCAAGCAAGCAAAATATAACCAGAGACCTGGAAATGAAGAACAAACTGACTGTAACCACAGGAGGGTGGGGAGGGAGATAATGGGGAAAGAAGGGAAAGGGTCATCAAGGAACAAGTGTAAAGGACACATGGACAAAGACAATGGGGGGTAGGATTGCATGTGGGAGATGGGTGTGGGTGTTGTGGGGGAAAGTGGTGGTAGGACAATGGAGACAACTGTACTTGAACAACAATAAAAATAATTAAATGAAAAAAAAAATAAAACTGATACTATTATATTTTTCTAAATAAAGAGTAAATATGATTTAGAAAAAAACTCTCAAAAATAACCAATAATGAACTTTACTAATATAGTTTATAATAGATAAATTGAGACCAGATAATCCTTAGTTAAAAAGAGTATCATTAGCTACTAACCTATTAAGAAAAGTACAAAGTGAATTTATGTTTGGCATTCTCAATAATAGAGACACATATGTAGGCATAACTTTGGGTATCTTCCAAAGAAAATAATGTAATGATAATGATCAGAGATTTTTCATGAAAAAAAAAAATTAGCAAAATCAGGAGTGAACCTCTGACATTCTCTCTCTCCCTCCCTCTCACACTCTCTGCTTCTTCCCTCCCACTGCCTGTCCTCTCTCTTTTCTTTCTCAATATCTCCCTGTGACTAAAGTTTTAAAAAATTAAATTCTTAATGAATGTCTGATAATTTTTAAACTTAAAAAGTAGTAATTCATGGATTCTTAATAAAATATTTTATAAATTATCAAAATGAGATTTTTTCCTATCAACACTTGGAAATGGACCAAAATATTAAAGAAAACTAATATTAACAATAAAATACCATTTTCATGATATGAATAATGATGATGACTTGCCATGCTTTATCAAGGGGACTTGAGAATAGTAATATTATTCACTCAAGAGTAACAATCTAAAGATAGAGAAAAACAAAATATAACATTAAATGATGTGACACCATGTGCTAAAGACAGCAGGTCAGAAAATGGAGAGATAAATGTTAACTCCAACTAAGCATAAGGTGGGTTTGTATTGAAACATGTAAAGCAGGTGTGTTGCCACCCTTCAAGGCCAGGCAGGTTTATGGTATTTGTGCAGACAGAAAAATATTCATGGAGCGATTGGGATGTCTGGCATGCCTTTTTTTATGGGTGGGCAAGCCACGCATGCTGTAAGCTGTGTTTCTATCTGCATGTCTCATGTCCTGGCCTTGTTCCCCAGTGTGGCACTGATTGTGGCACCTGTTCCCTTGTGTGTCTCTCATCATTATAGCCCCCAGCAGGGAGTATCTACCTATTTAAGTACTATAGGGGAACAAAGCTGGAAAACTGCCAGAACATTACATAACATAACATAATTCTGCACATGCAAGCCCCCTTCATGTTATAGGAACCATTTATCAGACCTAGTGACAAGGCTATGAGAACACTAGTTATCAGGCCCCTCCAAGGCTATGGGAACACTGCTTCCCTTAGCTACCCAGACACCTGGCTGAGGAAGCCAGACCGCCTCCACTTACCCTACAGCAGGATTTAGGGATGATAAGGAAATGAAAATTTATTTTCAGAGATAACCTGTGTGTATATGAAAGACTGCTCAAACACAAACTATGTAACATCATCAACTCACCTGCCTTTGACTCTCTGTGTAACTTTTTTTTTATAAATGATGGATTTTCTGCCCTCTTTTACCAGTATTTTATAGATGAACCCCAGGATTCTGCAGTTACTACATTGAAACTCCTTGGCTAAACAAAAGTCGAAGTTAATTTGACTTTTCTAAGAGCATTTGCATTGTAACAAATTTCATTAAACTAAAAAACACTCATGTAAACCTGGAGAAAATTGCTCTATATTCTGAAATTATTTAGGAAAGCTCTATGGTTTCAGAACTTTTTAAACTCAGTAAGCTGTGTTATAAGACATAAATTCTAGACAGAGAATTATACAGCATATTGACCTTATAATGGCCAATATTTCAAATCTCTTTCATCTTCATTCTTTTACTTCACTTTTTCTCTTACAAGTATTCTAATTTTGAGCTTACTGTAATTTATGACACATTAACATGATGGTATTTTAAATCAGTTTATCTATTAAAAGCATGTTTTCATAAAACACTTAATGTCATGGAAAAGGTCTACCCTGTAATTTTGAAATTTAAGAGGAATGATAATGGCATATACACAAGGGTCTCAGCTTCTCTTTAGATTCTAAACAAGGCCATTTTCTCCCATCTTTGGAAAAAAGAAAAGAAAAAGCTCCCTAGCTTCCCTTTACTGCCGAATAGCCTTTAGCTTATTTCATACTTTTTGAGTCAAGAGTCTACTTTCTCAATTTAAATTTTCTCACATACCATTATTCAATCTCTCATACTCCTTATTAAAAATATAACATATACAGAAAATTCAGTGAAATCACATCAATTTATCACCCATTGTTCTCCTGTTAAAGTGAATACATTATATCTATCTTGGTCTAGTGCGATTTCACTCTCCTATCCACCTTTTGTTTGCTTGGTTTTAGTCCTTCTTTTCTGGCTGTTCTTGGTCTTAGTCTCCTTTGTGTGGCTCTATTTTTCTCAGTCTCACATATGTGTTACTGTTTACGAGAGACAAGTTTTGGTCTTTCTAACCTTACTATACATACATCACATTTACCCCTATACTTTTATATATTATTATTTCACATATCAAAAATTTATATTTGTATCTATTCTTAATTTTATCCTGTCCTGTATCTAAATATAAATCTTTTATCTTTAGCTTCATCTTCAGTATATATATATATATATATATATATATATATATATATATATATCCTTTTCCTAAGTTCCAGACTCATAATCAAGAGTTTAACACAGGGTACAAAAATATTTCAAAACTAACAAAAGTAATATTTAGTAAAATTCTGTATATCTCACTAAATTGTCCATTTATATATAGCTAAAATTTTAGATGTTCATTTTGTTATACATTTTGATATATTTCTTAGACCATTGTGGCTCAGAAAATGTTGAAAAGCAGAAAATGCAAAGAGAGACTGCCTATTTAGGCTCTAATCTATGTTCAAAATGATATACAAAATCACTTCTACTAAATACTGCTCAAATTGATGATACAGTCTCAACATTGAATTTTGTATGATTCCTACTTATCACAGCAAAAACAAATTTTAATCTTGGGTTTAGAACAACCCTTTAAAAGCATTCAGTTCATCAACATCCTATTGGCTAAATATTTTACAAGACTTAATCACCTGTATTTTTCCATTACGAGCTATTTATGACTTTGACTTTGGAAGTAGAATAAAAATCTATCTAATTGGGCATATTGCACACTGAAACACTAGCATTTACTTTACTTGATTTAGTTTGGATCAAAACACATGAAAGCTCTTGTGCTATTGATATAATTATCAGAAAAAAGAAGGTCTATAAATTTTGGAAAGTGAATAATTCACACACCAAATTTAAAAACTGAGAAAGCCAAGTTCATATATTGCAACCAAAAAATGGGAAGATTTGACATAGATTTCAAAGATGACTTGAGAGGGGATTGGTAGTATCGAACTTTTTGATATTAGAAAAAGAATGTGAGGAATCAATTTAAATACTAGTGCCTCTTTCTATGAAATAAATTAAATATTATGAATACCTAAGAAGCTAAAACATCTACAGTCAGTGTTATAATGCTGTTCATCAGGAGTAATTCTGCCTGTAAAATCCCAATATACATTCCTGACAAAGCTGAAGTGGCAGCAGATTTTATGCAAAAAGTGCTTTTATGTTTTGTTGTTGTCATTGTTTTACATCACAAATACTTGTTGAACATAAATGAAACAGTTTAAAAGAATATACTATTTGCAATTATAATTTTGTTATTAAGTGGATTGACTATACAAAATATGTAACATTTTTAAAATTTACTTTTAAACAATGGTTTCTCTTCTAACCCCGCCCTAATTATTCACGTATTATTGTATAAGAAATGACGTTAAAGTTAATGCCCAATTAGAATATTAAAAACATACTATTTAGTATACATAATTAGAATCCTTTTCATAATCACAACTCTCCTTATATCCAAAGTTTTAAGATCTATCTTATTCGTCCCCTGGAGTCAATTGACACTGTAATTAGTTTGATCTATAGACTATGACACAAGAGGCCTTTCAATGTGTGCCAGTATCAACTATAGGGTGTAAAAGAGCTTACCATGAAGACAAGAGGAAGGGTGCTCCAGGGAGAGGAAACAACCACACAAAGGGCCTGAAGTACTCGACACTGTGGTGTATGCAGGAAAAGCACGACTTCAGATCGACTGAATAGTTTCATTTGTTGGGGAAAGAGGCAACACTGAAACTAAAGAGGTAGATATTAAGCCCACTACCTGATGAATTCGGACTTTATCTGATATATTTTAGGAAGCTGATGAAGAATTTCAATTAAACAAGTAGATTGTCAGCATATTTACTTTGGAAAAATAGAGAGCATTATTTATGTTGGACTTCCAAAATAAGTACTAAAGGAAGCCATAAGGGAGATGTGGCAATTATCCAAAGAAAAGAAATAAAAGCAGCAGGAGTGTACAGGAAGAGAAAGATACAGATTCTAAAAATGGTTAAGAAGTATAAATATGGAAAATATTATGCTAAGTGAAATAAGCCAGTCACTGAAAGACAAATACCATATGATTTCATTTATATGCAGAATCCAATGAACAAAATAAACTAATGAACAAAATAGAAACAGAAGCACAGGTACATGGAAGAGACTGACAGCTATCAGAGGGGAAGGGAAACTGGATGAAAGGAGGTGAAAGAATTAATCAAAGAACATATATGCATGACCCATGGACACAGACAACAATATGGGGAGTGCCGAGGGAGGATGCAGGGGCTGGGTGGCAGTGGGCAAAGGGAGAAATAGTGGGGAAAACTGTAATAGTACAAACAATAAAATACAATAAAAAAGAAATGTAAACTACAGGACTTAATACTTTATTGTATATCCATTAGACAAATAGTTTCTGAATTTAATTTGCTCAGATTATCTTACTCCTATGACTTTCTGGATTTCAATGTGAAAGAAAGTCAAAAGAGCTCTCCAGAGTGTCTGGCCAAGAAAATTGGAAACCGCCTGAGAGCATGAGAAAACAATTTTGCCAGATTGGTTTGAAATTGCTTTCTCTCCTGATGCTGGTGTAATTTTCAGGACTCTTTTTTTCTATCTTGTCTATTGATGTTCGGCTCCTACGGCTTTACATAATGTTAAAAATCCATATAGAACTGAATATTCTCCAACTTAAGGGGGTTGTGTTATGTACTCTACTGTAGAAAAATAGTTGAGCATTCTCATCCTGATGTATTTTTGAGACATTTTAAAATCCTAAAATAGAAAAGATATTATATACTGACTGATACTGGAAGTAATAAACTCATCGCGGGCCCAATACCATATATATCCCACAAACCATTAATTCTTATCATTCTGTCTCTAATTCTCTGATCCTAAGTGTGGTCCAAAAGATCCTTCTAAAAGGAAACTGGAGACAGGCACTTGGGTAAGGACATGGAACAGGTGAGATAGTTAGAAAAATACATACAGGTGCTGCCAGCTCCTGAAAAAGAATCCTAAAAAGAAGACATATCACATTGTCACACAACATGAAAGGAAGTTTTTAGTATTTTCATGAAGCTATGATTGATCTAAATGACTAACTGCGGTTTGGTAAGAAATCAAAATATATAATGTTTGCTATATTACTAACTTAGTATGTCTATAGCATTAGTCTAGAAGAGTGGTTCTCAATGTATAATCTCCAGATCATCAGTATTAACATCAAGACTTAATTGATTAGAGATGCTGGGATAGAGCTGAAAATTCTCTGTTTTAACAAGCCCTATTCATGATTCTGATGCGTGTGACCTATGAGAACCACTGCTCCAAGGGGCATCATACTGGCTGCTATAATAGAGAGTACATGGTTCTATCAGACAGGTTCCAGTGATGGATCAAAATACCTGTATCACTTTGAGCATGCATCTTAAAATGCCTGGCCTCGATTTTCTTTATAAAGTACAAAAAGTTGGTAATCATTAAAGTCCTTCCAACATAGATATATTCTGCCATTTTTTTTTCATTTTGTCAAGTACAGCCACTTGAAGAGCTGTAAGGCCCTGTATAATCAGCCTTCTCCCCACCCATCCTTCTGGCTCCCTGAACACGCCTCTCAGTGATCTCTTTCCCTCCCATTCATTCTGTTCAACTTCCTTGCCACTTTAACGTGCCTGCCTATTTTCACCTGAGAGTCTTCACTTTGGTTGTTTTGTCTTTCTGGAATAACTGAGCACCTCCTTCAAATCTGTGTTTAGACATCTGATCACTAAAGACTGTTGACCGCCTCATTTCAAATTTTACCTAAACAACACTACCACTCCTCTCTGTCTTGCTCTACTTTTTCCATTTCCCATAGGATTAGTTAACTCTAAAATCACTATATAGTATATACGTCTATTGCTTGTCTCCTTGCCCCCACCTGTATAGAATGTAAATTCCAAGAACTTTTGCTTTATTTTTCCACTGGAGTATCCCAATATGTTATTCCAAGCTTTCAAAAATATTTTCAAGTGAACAAAAGAACAAATGAGTGAATGAATAAATTAATGAGTATAGCTGTAATGGCATGCAATATTTATATAATTTGAAATGATGTAAAATTTTAGCAATAGCAATTTGTTTCAATTGACACCTTAATGATGAATCATTTAATCCAACTCTATCTAGGTCTCTGGGATAGTATTTTATGCAGTTGTTAATGAAGTATTCATACTCTTTAAAATTTTCAATGTTTTCAGGGATATAGTATTATATATGCTAAGAAACAATAGATGATCTTACGTAAATGTTGCCAAAGCACATGGAATTATCAGATTTCTTATGTTGATCCCTTTCCTTCCTTCCTTCCCTCCTTGTTTCTCCCTTCTTCTTTTCAATCCCTTTATTTATTCACAATATATTTATTGAGTTGCTTCTGTGCTCTGCCCCCACTGTGTTCGGTGCTGCTAAGGACTGGTGATCATACGACGTAGGCACTGCTGAGGAGCAGCTGCAATGCACAAACAGGTTATGCCATGACATCCTACATGCTGCAGGATCCAAAATTTAATTTCTCTCAGATCATCTAACTATCCAGTAAACACCTTCACTTAGCTGTCTGATGGGTGTTTCACTCAAACCTGGCCAAAATTATGCTCGCAGATCTGTGCCTTTTGTCGTTTTCCCAAGTCCATTTACCCATTTTCTTGGCCTGAATCCTTGGATTCTGCCCTTGACTCTTCTTTCTGTCATACTTTAACTACAATCTAATAGCAAACCTGTTTTTTAGAAGCATTACCCCAAACTCTGCCTTCATTTTCACATAATTCTCTCTCTGTGTGCATATTTATGTCCAAATGTCCCCCTTTTAAAAGAACACTGGTTATATTTGATTAGGGGCCTATGCTTCTTTATCAAGACTTCATCTTAACTATTTCTGCAGTGACCTTATTTCAAAAAGAAGGTTAGAATTAATGTGATGTAAAAAAATCCCACTAATAAAGGAATATTACAGAATATCAATAATAAATAAGATAAATTAGTACCCTCTTGGTATTTAAACCCTTTGTGACAGCATGGATGGATCTGGAGAACATTGTGCTGAGTGAAATAAGCCTGGCAGTAAAAGACAAGTACCACATGATCTCACCTTTAAGTGAAACCTAATCAACAAAATGAACAAGCAAGCAAAAATATAACCAGAGACATTGAAATAAAGAACAAACTGACAGTAACCAGAGGGGAGGAGCGGGAGGGCTAATGGGGGAAAATAAGGGAAGGGTTGTTAAGGAACATGTATCAAGGACCCATGGACAAAGTCAAAGGGGACAGAATCAAGAGTGGGAGGTGGGGATGGGTGGAGCATGGGGGATTAGAGGGGGGTAATGGAGACAACCATACTTTAACAATATAAAAAATAAAATGAAAGTGTTTTCAGACTTAAAAAAATAAAAAATAAACTTAAATAATAAAATTAAAATAACAAATAATATTTTATACAAATATTTACATACATATATACAAATATAAATACTAATATAGATAGTTTTTACTATGCCTAAAGTTATTTACATAAATTATCACATCTAGTCATCAACACACTTTTAAAAGGTTATGTGTGTTTTACAAAGTGTTAAACCATGACTTTGATAGGTTAAATTAACTTAAGGTAATTGCCCAGAAAAATCCCAGTTTACTTCTGCTTCCTGCTACAATAATAAATATTATTTATTTTTATTGTCAAAATTTCCAGCTTAGATGATAATTTATATAGTTAAGCTACAGATAACAAACATTCAGTGGAATATAAGAAGAGGATTATTACATGTTGCAATGAGAAAATACTTTAAGACTGCATAGAGATCCCTTTCAAATCCTCTCAGAATGTAAGGAAGCATATTATGTCTTCGCTAAATATATATAATATATATATATATATTGGATATATATATATATATCCACTCCAGATCCATACTGGAGAACCTTGGGGCTCTCTAATTTACTGCTGCTGTATTTAGAAGTTATTTTCACTCTTAGTATTTCAGCAGAGGCTTTATGTGTGTGTGAGTATGTGTGTGCGAGTATGTGTGTGCATGCCTGTCACATAACATTCCCCTTCAAAGGCTTACCTGAAACATTTTATTACTGGGAAGCAATTAAATGTTTTAGCCTTCACTTCAGAGAAGATATTATACAATCAAACCAAGACAAATTGCCTTGGAAATAAAAACTTGATTTTAGATATTTTTGGTATTTTTGGTTAAAATACATTGTCCATTAATTTGCTATCTTAGAGCATAGGAAAGATGTTTTTGAATGATTCATTGCACTAAAATATCTATGGATATTAACTTTACGGAAAGACCTTTCAGGGCAGTGTAAATTCATGCATAATTAGTACTGAAGTGAAAAGTTTTCATCTATTTAATATTTTGAGCTTTCTAGAGAATGTTGAAGGATAACATATTTTATTGGGAATTTTCATCCTAAATATCCATTAAGTTTCTTAAGTATTGACAGGTGGCCCTGTGAGTCATAATCAGGTTCTGTTCACATGGTTAAATGCTGGCAACTTGTTCAATTGTTCTAGCTGAAAAGTGTGAAATTGAATTTTAATAGGTCAAGGGAACAGGTAGGTGCACCCTGCAATAGGGGCTCTA
>PVKM010039984.1:0-13588 GCA_004027735.1 Carollia perspicillata | reverse complement strand
GTTCCTTGAGACATATACCTGTCTCTAAAGTGCTGTATTAACATTGCATTCTAATTCATTTTTTAAATATTCCATCCAAAAAAGCTTTTATATAATCAACTACACAGATTTATGTTGCATACAACATTAAACATATTACTATTATACTGCAATGGTTTCTTTCTTTTAAGTGAAATTAAAACCAAGTAGTTATATTTACATTTATAGGACCATCTTACTGAATTATTTTCAGAGTCAGGTGGCATTCTAAATGAAGCCCATTTCCTTTTAGAATTGCCACACTAATTAATGTATTAGGAAAAAATGCAGATATGGTCCATCTTATTTTGAGTAAGGCCTTGACAAAGCTGTTGTGGTACTGTTTTTGATTGAGATGGAGATAGTCCTTTTAATTTGCTTCATTAAAAATGGGTTTCAAAGGATATTGCTTAATGGCTGGGTATCAGCTTGGAAGAAATTTTGTTTTTAATTTTAGGATCTCTATTTTTTAAAGATTTATCTATCTATCTATCTATTTATTTATTTATTTTTAGAGAGAGACGAAAGGAGGGAGAAAGAGAGGGAGAGAAACATCGATGAGTTGTTTCTCATATGTGCCCCATCCTGGACTGAACCCACAACTTAGGCATGTGCCCCGACTGGGAATCAAACCTGTAACCTTTTGGTTTGCAGAACGATGTCCAACCATCTGGGTCACACCAGTCAGGGCAGGATCTCTTTTTAAAAATAGTTTTTAAAGTAGAAAAATAGAAGAAATGGATTGCCTGGAGATGGTCCTATTAAAAAGTACACACACAACCTGATCCATGCGTATGGTTTTTAAAAAGGAAATAAAAAAATGTATAGATAGAATGAGATAAAGTGAAAAGAAGTTTCCTCCTGACTTCTGCCACCCTGTCCCTCTCCCCAGAGACAACCTTTGTTAACTGTCTGATACATCCTTTCAGAACAATTTCCTCATAGACCCAAATACAATTATATCACTTAAAACCTCCATATGCAACTTTATATGTATATACACATACATACATGCTTTTTTTTACTCTTTTTCTATACTGCACTGATTTTTTAAAAATTCAATGACATACCTTGGAGAGGTTCCCCTAAAAACATATATCTGCTGCATTCTTTTCAACACCTATACAGTATTTCATTAAATAGATACACTTCAATTTTAACCAGTTCTCCATTAATGGATATAGAGATTGTTTGCAGTTTGTTTGGGGGGGGGTGTTATTTTTTTTAGTCCTTTCAAAGACTGCTGCAATGAATTTCCTTTCACATAATCTTGGCACATCTGTCAGGTCAATTTCTAGCAAAGGAATTGCTGGTTCAAGAAATCTATGCATTTGAAATTTTGACAGCTAGTGTCAAGTTACTCTGTAAAAGACAGCATCAATTAATATGTCTGATCAACAGTGTATGTGAAACCTGGCTTATCTTTTGTTTTGTACCTCTAAAATAAAAAAAAAAGTCATTTTGTTTTACATTTCTTTAAGAATTAAAATGGATGTTTTCGGTAACTGTTCTTTTGGGCTTTGTACTTGATTCTGTGCAACATTAAAGTCCAAAATTGGGAGGAATAGGCAACACAGATAAAGTTACAGAACACACACACACAGATCTAGGTACTTCTAAAGTTTCCTACACATAAAATAAGTTTGAGATAGGTGCGGTACTTTGATTCAAACTTGAAAAAAAACGTGGGTGTACTGTATTTCAGGGCTAGTTTTCAATATAGACAAACATCGAGATCTTAGTGGCTAACACAGAATTTTATTCTATCACAGCCCCGTGCTGCTCGGGCAGCCCATCTCCATCTTACAGTTGAGGAGTCTCACCTTTGAGTCTTCTAAGGTCACGAGAGCGAAAGAGATAGACTGAGAAAGGCTCACTAACTCTTTATTAATACCCTGTCCCCTCCCCCTTTTCTTTGGTCAGAGAAATGCCTATTTGTGGCTGGGAAATTTTAAGGAGCACCTGGATATTTGGGGAGCATCAGTACTCTCTGCCACTGAACCAACAGTAAACTCCTGTGTCAAGCTTCTTAAAGAACAGGGCATCATTGCCCAAAAGTTTACTTGAGAAATAAACCGAATGTGTCAGCAGTGCACCCATATCCTTCAGGGCCAGTGCAGTATTGCTGCATTACTGAAGTAGAATGAAAACATCTTGGCAGATGAGCCTGTTTGGCTTGCTTCTGGGTGCCACATTTTAAGAGAAGTTGATACTGACTATGTGTGAAAAATGCAATGAGAACGTGTAAGGATCTATTAATTTTGTCTAAAAGACTAACTCTCCCTAAAAAAGTGATGGTATGGTTGTGGGGGAAAAATTACTACTCTATTCTAGGTCCTTCTGGCTGGTCTACGAATTAAATTGACATGAGACAGATTAACAGGAGAAAGTCATTTAATTTTGAATGCTATAAGAATATGGGGCCCACAGACAGGCAGTTGGGGCTTATATGCATTCTGAATTAAAGAGAAGCGGTAGGATTCTGGGACTTCAAAGAGGAGGAAGGCAATTTACGTGGAGATGACCAAACATGTTTGATAAACAAATGTTTCCTGTGCCATGTGGGCTGCAGAAAGGTCTTTGGTCTTCAAGTCCTGCCACATCACCCCTCCCACACCTAGCCCATACTCTGGTTCTCCCTGGTGATAGTATTCTTCCTGGACCAGACCCTTTATCAAAATTCTTTTAGGCGGTTAAGGGAAAAAGCTCTTCTGAAGCCTTTTGTTTTTTAAAAACAATCAGCCTAAAAATAATCCTCATGCTAAAGAGACATATTTAGGATGAGAAAGTGGTGTTCCCCTACAGTGTCCTGGCAGTTTTTCTTGATTTGAAGAAGAGGGCAGTGGTTTGCAAAGCACAGAATAGACTGATGCTGTGGTGTTCCCAGAGAAAGAACTAGAACCAGTTTATGGAGGTTTAGAAAGAATTACCTTACAATGGTGAATACTTATTCTGCAATTTGAAGTCATCATAAATCAAGCAATAAGTCAAATGACATCTGTGAAGAATATTGTGAAGAAGATTGCTGCTTACTGAGATTGGTCTGGATAATCTCTATGGTCTTTTGAATCTGGATTGTTTTGTGATGAATGTCAAATGAATATTTCTCTTTCTTTTTGTATAGGATACTGATGAAATTCAAGTTAACTATCCTGGAATGTTTGAATTAATGGAAGATTTACAAGGTGAGGCACTGTAAAGCATTTTCAGACTCCATTTGATAGGCATATTTTGAGAGCTCACACTGTGGCAAGCCCTGGGGCTAAGCACTAGGGATACACTGGTAAGAAAGTAGGCTGCCTTTATGGAGTTTATAATATAAAATACATGAGGCAGGCATCAGGCACCTGCTACAGAGATAAATGTTAAATTAGAATTGTGGTAAGTGCTATGAAGTAGAGGTACCTAGTGCTATGGCTGCCTGTAAAAGCATGGCAGGACTTGAGTGGTGCATTTGAGGATGGGGGAACATAGCAATGACTTTCTTTAGCAACAATTGGCAGTACAGGTCTAGGCACAAGAAAGTAGGTAGTTGGGGTTCATGTAGGATTAGGGTTTGTCAAGGGGGTAAGTCCTGGTCTGAGAGAGTCAACAATGTCTTATCTGAAGAAGTGGTGATTATGCTATAAAAATACAAAGATGAGTTAACTGGGAGAAGAGGGGAGGAAGTGAGTCCCAAGCCAGTAAAGGGCATGTGCAAAGGCTCTGTTGCAAGACAAAGCATGGCAAGACTTGAAAGAAGGGTATTTTGGCTAGAATACAGGTAGTAACAGGAAGAGTTGCAGTAGGGTCTTAACAGTCCTTGTTAGGATGGTATGTCTTTACCTTAAAATGCCCTTTGAGGAAGGGGGTTCAGATATCAGATTTATATTTTGAAAAGAATGGATTGGCAGGTAAACTAGTAGGGGAACATTTCAGTAAAATTCTGTGAGAAATAATGGTAGTTTAGACTAAGGTGCTGGCAGTGGAGATAGAATGAATGGATTCTAGAGACATTTAGAGGTAAATTTAATAGTTCTTGCTGGTGGATTATATATGCTCTGAAAAAGGAGAGTAACATTTCAAACAAAACTGTTGAGTTTTTAAGCAAATGTAACCAGACATATGGTCTATATCTGTAAACAGTAGTAGACCAAGCATGGGCTGGGACAACTCTTTGAGTCTGCATTTGGATATGTTGGGTTTGAAGTGGTTTGAAATGTCTAAGGAGAGATGTCAAGTAGGTGTTTGAGTATGTGGGTTAAAATATTGTGACTCGTGCCCTGGCTGGGTGGCTTAGTTGGTTGGAATGTCTTCCCATGCACCAGAAAGTTCCAGGCTCAATCACCAGTCAGGGCACATACCTAGGTTGTGGGTTGGATCCTTAGTTGGGGCACATACAGGAGGCAACCTATTCATGTCTCTCTCTCTCTCTCTGTCTCCCTCCCCTAATCCTTTACTCTTTCTTTAAAAACCAGTAAAATAGCACTGACCAGTGTGACTCAGTTGGTTGGATGTTGTACCTTAAAGCCAAAGGTCACTGGTTCAGTTCTCTGTCAGGGCACACACCTGAGTTGCAGGTTTGATACATGGTCAGGCTGCATGTGAGAGGTAGCTGATTGATGTTTCTCTCTCATGTCAATGTTTCTCTTCCTCTTTTTCTCCCTTCCTTCCCCTCTCTAAAAATAAATAAATAAAAAATCTTTGAAAAAACAATAAAACATAGCCTTAGGTGAGGATAAAAAAATTGTGACTCATTTGTGAACAGGTGGCATTTGAAGCAGTTGCCTAAGATGAGAGCATGAGTGAGATCATGAGACTGATACTGAGCCTTAAGGAACCTAATCTGTAGTGACTGCGTAAAAGGATGAGCCCACAAAGAGACTGAGGAAGAACAGCTAGCAAAGTAGTAAGGAGAGACAACAGAAACATTTAGTATTGTCTAAACTAAGGGAAGTTCAAAACTGTCTAAAGTGAATCTAAAGTGTTTTGAAACAAAAGGAGCTCTCAAAGGAGCAAAGTACGGACTGAAAAGAAAGCTCATTAGATTCAGGAACAAGAAGGTTATGACCATGGTGAGAGCTCTTTTGTTGGAGTGATGGGAGTAGCAGCAATGGTAGGTTGAGGCCTAAGTGGAAGATGAGGACAGCAAATATCTACTATTTTCTCAAGAAGCTTGTGAATAAGAAGTAGGAGATGGAAAGGCTACAGATGTCAGAGAGGAGAGAAGAGAGAAGGGATAATTGATGTGTCTGATACCTGAGGAGGTGGAAGGAGATAAGATGCAAAGGATGAGATTGACCTTGGATGGGGTGGTAGGGGCGCAAAAAGGAAGGGATGAGGGTTAGTTCCAATGGACGTAGGCATTTATTTTGGTACCAGTAAGTTCCTATCTAATGGATCTATTTTATCTGTCAAACAGAAAATAGTGTCACATACTGAAAAGGAAAGGATTAGAGGTTTGAGAATTGAGTAGAAATAAATTGAAATAATCATTGTGCAGAATAGGAAGTTGAATTGATCAGGGAAAGTTACAGAATTTGAAGGGTACATTTGAAGTCGGTCAAACACATCTGTGACTTTCTCCAGCTGCACCAGGCACAAAACAGAGAAATTGGTTTTGGTTGAGGCCTTGCTGGTTGAGAGTGATGAAAAAACAGAGGCAAAGATCATTCCAAGAGGGGGTTTGGGTGAAAAGGTAAAAGGATTACGAAGTACAAATTGATCATTATAAAACAGTCATGTGATATAAAGTACAGTTTAGGGAATATAATGAATGATATTGCAATGACTTATGTCTAATGCCAGGTGGGTACTAGAATTACTGGGGGAAACACTTCGTAAACTATATAAATGTCTAACCAATATAAATGTATACCTGAAACTAATATAAAGTAATATTGACTGTAATTGAAAAATTAAAAAAAATTCCAAGAGTATAATTGAAATACTAGGCCACATAATCTAAGCTGGAAGGAAAGGTAACTAGAAAGAAAGAAAACAATAAGCTATTGGCTTGGCAAAAAGTAGAGGAGACATGCACAAATAAGTGATCCCAAGGTGGTCAGAAATTGACTATGGTTGAAATACTGGGACACTCTTGAAGGACAGTAGGATGTGGTCAGAAAATTGGATATTTGAATTGATGATTTTGAAACACATTATAGGTGTGATGGAGAAGTCCATTAGTGGTAAGGAGACTAAAAAACTTCAGAGGCCACGATACTTGGTGGTTCATTATTAACATTGAAGTTGCCCATGGTGGTGGCAGGACTTAGGGTACAGAGGGAAACTGAACCAAGTGGCAAACCCCTTGATGAATGAAAGGATGGACTGGGATCCTGATGACTAACAGCAAGCTGGAGTGGGGGAGGGTTGTGGCCACATGGTATGGGTCCCAGCAGGGCAAGGGTTTTTCATAGGGTAGAGAAGTAATGGCCTGGAAGAGGCTTTGAGCAGCTATAGGACACTGACCCTAGCCCCCAACTGTGGAAGAGATGAGGTCTGTAAAGATACATGTCTATCCCTGAGAGCTACTGGAAAAGTGATTTCTCCAAGGAGAGCCTTAGCTTACCTCAGTGAGAATGAGTGAGGCTTATTTTTTTTTTGTTAAACAAATGGAATAAGCAATTTTAATGAGTAGGGGAAGCTGAATGGATTAAAGGTGTGTTCTATGAAACCAGAACTATATTTACCCAAGGAAACCTTAATCTGGATCCTGAAAAATTAAAGATGATTTAAAGCAAGAGGATTATAAAAATAGATAGTTGATTTACAGATTTATAGTTTTTTTGTGAGCATTACTGCACTTGCTTTTCTTAGGAGCCTTCTGGTAACTACTTCCTTTCTGCTGTATTACAAGTGAGAAAGCTGAGGCCTAAAGAGAACACTTACCTCCCAGCAGAATTAGGTGCCAGGCTCTTGCCTTCTTGACTCCTGTGCTAGAACACTCTTACTTGATTCTACTGCTTCTTGTAGCTACCCATTTGTAACAGTTCCAGTTTACCCATTGTCCAGCCTTTGAGAATTACAAAGGGGGAGATGTGTAGCTGAAAACTTACTATTGTCGTCACTATTTATTTACTATAATTTAATACAGGGATTGGCAGCCTTAGCGTGCAGCCCAAGGTGACAGGGAACCGATAACAACTCCCATACTCCCCACCGAGCACTGCTCCACACGCTTGGCTCCCCCTGATGTGCTCACGGAGCCCCTTCACCTGAAAGCTGGAGAGATGGTGGTGCACTGGTAATTTATTGTTCAGACTGTAATGATAAAAATATTTTTTTCAAATACAGCATTTATTTTTGTTCTGCTATATAATAAATGCTGTGCTCATGATTCATTTCAAGAAAGAAAAAAGAGACAAGAAAGTAGACCTGTCAGTTGAAAGAGGTTGCTGCCCACTGATCTGAAAATACAGTATTTACTCTATGCTAGGTGTAATTTTATAATATTTCCTAATACCCTAATATTAAAGATGAGCAAATTGAGACATTGACTAGTTAAATATCTTGTCCATGGTCACACTAAGTCTAGAGTTATGATTTGAATCCAGAGCCCTATATTGCATACTTGGTCTGTGTGGGCTTTTTTTAAATCAAGGTAGATAGATGTTCAGTAAAATGCATTAATCTTAAGTATACAGCTGCTCGTAATTTAACCATCATCCAAACAAAGGTATACTGCATTTCTAGTCACTAGAAGGTTGCCTTGTGCCCCCTCCCAATTAATAATCTGAGTTTTAAATTGATCATTATTTTGAGAAACTGTTGCTTTTTATTTACCTTTAAGAAGTTTTGCCAGTGCCCTTATTTCTGTTGTAAAGTCTTTTACACAAATCATGTGTTTTAGTCTCAGGTGTTTCCTATCCTTAGGATTAAGAGGAATTATTTAAAGATAACTCGTAAAAGTGATATTTAACAAAGTAGATATAAGCATTAACTGGTTGATTTTATGTGCATTCACTTACCATTTATTGAGCGTCTACCATGAACCAACCAGTGAGCTAATGATGGAAACACATGGTCCCTGATCTCAGAGAGCTTATGTTCTAGTAGAGAGACACAGAGATAGACATCTGTATTTAGCTGTAAAATGTGATCATTGTTTTTTACACTACAGGGAGAAAAAGCCCCTAAATGTTAGGACGTACGCGATGCTTTTGTAGAAGAGGCAGTACCTAAGCTAAAATGAACTAGCCAGGAGAATGAAGGGGTGGGTGCAGATTTGGGGCAGGGCAGGCGTTGCATTTCAGGCCGAAGAAATGGCTTGTGTAGAGTTACAGAGATGTAAAAGGATACACACTTCCTTAATAAGGAACTGTACAGTATTTCAGTATTGCTTGAACATGAAAAATGGGGAGATGATGGAAAATGATGCAGGATAGTCCATTAGAGTTTTCTAGATTTTATTAAGTGAGCCTGATAGTGTCTTGGAAAAGCTTTGCACAGAGGAGAAACAGTCGAATTAGTGTGTTAGAGGGCTCACTCTGCAGTGTTGTGTATGAGTACGTTTTATGAGGAAGGTAAGACCAGAGCTAGTATAGTTAACCTCTTGAAATTGAGGCACAGAGAGGAGTAACTTGCTCATGGTGATGTATTTAATAAGTGGTAGAACCAGGATTTAAACCCATTGTAGCAGCCTGACTCAGACCCTGAAATCCTTACCCTTCTCCTGAAAGGTCAGAGGCAGCTAAGATAGGAGAGTAGTGGTCAGGGGATGAGGAAAAGAAAAGCTTGGGTGACTTCCAGGTGTACGGCTTTGCAGACTGGAAGATAGTGCTGCCTTCAGATTGGTTTTTGGTATTCTACATTGCATTATACTTTTTTCTTGGTGGTTGTGGTGTTTCTCATTTAAGCTGCCATTATTATTACTTCACAGAAAAATGTCGATTTTACGCAACAAGTTGTATATCAGCAATGAGTGCACAAAAAGTTTTGGAGGCTTTCACAGTAGTTTTAAGGTAAGTTCAGTTGTTGTTTTAGACAATACTCAGTATTGTTCCTAGTAAATCAGAATAAATTACATTTTTTTAAAATAAACAGTTGAACTTCACCTTAAAAACACTGTGAGAATCTTAAATAGTTACCTCTTTCCAGATTTTTCTATTATGCCAAAGCCCAGAGCTGGTCAGAAGTCCACAAATGTATTTCTTAGGTTGTCTTCAGTAAAGTTCCATCAGAATGCATTATGAAGTGTTATCATATCATTTTGAAGATCACAAAGCTGAGTTTCATGGAGGTTAAATTACTTTGCTCCAGGTTATGAAAGGGTCAGAACTGGGATTTTGACCCTAAATTCTAGACTCTTTGCAAGAGAAGGGAAGTTCAGGATGGCTGTGCACTTCCCTGTGAGGGGAGGGTGGGCTGCCCTGGCTGCAGAGTTTCTGTCTATGCTGTCCAGGAATGCTCTTGAATCCCTGTATCAGAAGGAGCATTATGCCTAGGTTAGATCTAGGTCAGACCTTCAGAAAAAGCATTATTCCTAGTAATCTTAATTAGTATATCCTAATAACAATTATTTAGAAGGCATTTCATAAAAATGCATTATGTATTTACATTAAAAAATTAAACCTGTTTTTCACTGGTGCTGCCTGCTAACTAACGTGTCATGGCAGCAGGAAGTTAAGCAGACGTGAAAGCACCACAGCCATTAGCAGCAACAGACTCTTCCAATGTGAGTCCCCATTTACCTCTGGTCTCCTGATATCGCTGATACTCACTGTATAGGAGAATGTTTTAAAATTAGATATGTAGTAGGTCTGAAATGTTAGCATTAGAAGCCTTAGAGATGATCTAGTCTGGCCACTTTGGAGACCCAGAGCAATTGGTCTAAGATCATCTAGCTGCTTTGTGACAGCAAGAATAAGGTCCACCCTTTTCTTCATGATGATTAATCTCCTGGCTTGTTTGTTTGTCGGTCTTCATGAATTGGCATTGTTTAATTCATAGGATGAGAGACATTGTTTTTAGTATCAGAGATTCATTATTTTAGGGAATGATAGGAGCCTTTAGGATTGGAAAGAATGAGGTTTACTTACTACAGCTAATTTGTTGATTGTTTTCAATAAGGCCATTGAAAACTTGGGAGGTTATTATTTTTAAACTATTAATGAACATTGACATTGAGAAGTTTATTGGTTTTCTTTTGTGAAAGTAGAAAAACAAAATCAAGACACTGATTTTTGCTTTCTCGTAGTTTATACAAGTATATAGAGAATAAATATAAAGGATTTTTGCTGTTGATTTTTTTTAATTTTGAACACTAGTTTAAAATCTGGCCTTCAAAGTGATTTTGTTTAAGTATATGCATAAAGAAGAATCAAATATACAACACTGATTTTTAATGAACAATAGAATAATATTAACCCTAGCCTTTAGCTATCAACTTAGCGGAAAGAAATCTAAAAATAAATTTTAAAACATTTAGGATAGTGCCCCTGAGAAGAATGTACTTAATTTTTTCCTAATTTTTCTAATTTTTCCTAATTTTTTCTTGGATTAGTGAAGAATTGTAAAATTTGGAAACCCATCAGCTTTGGTATAATCCAGTGAGCATCAGAGAGAGCCCTTTTCCAAGTTTCATGATCATATTACAGTCATGGCTTAGAAGGAGTCAGGCATTGTAGCAGTGACCTGTCCTCCTTTGAAGAGCAGCTAAAAGGGGCATAAAATGTGGCATCCTTGGAAAGGCACTTGCCAGCTCCTGATGACTCACCTGGAGCCACTCGCCTCAATTTTTGCTCAGCTGGCTCACTTTAGACCATCACTGACAAATAAAATGTGCTTATGGGCGTCGCCTCCTGAAATTTGACTTCTTTACTTGTCTTAATACCCAGAAGCTTCAGGTAGTTTTGCCTTAGTCACTAAGAAGCTTTGCTACATTCTGAGAGCAAAATGAGATTATTTAGTTATTTTACATGACTATTAGGAAATGGTGTACTGTTGGATGGTATAAGGTTAAATCTGAGGTATCGATCGAGCTGCTCAAAGTATGTGCTGTGCGATCTCAAACTGCCTGTAGTGTATTTTTAGGTATGGGCGAGAGCAACTGCGCCTGGAATAGAAAGGCCCTCCTGCACCGGGACACGATGCTGGCAGCTGCAGCTGTGTACAGAGGTGAGGAGGTCGGCCTGTCTGCCCCCCAGATGCACTGCGGAGCTTGTCCCTTGTCATGTTTCTCTCTTACAACTGCCAGTGCTTTCTCCTTTCCTGTCAAGGCACCGTCAGACTTCTTGTCCTTCCTTCAAAACACGGATCCTATAGCTCTGTATCCCTTTTCCAAATAGTCCTTACTATTTCCATACTATCAACTTCTCAAGTATTGAGGATTTTCAGGTGAGGCATTTGTAGAATCCTGCAAGCATCCTAATATCCATTTCTCTTTTGAGGACATGACTTTTATCAAGCAAATTATTTTCTCTACTGGCATTTTTTTCAGACTATAACCATTATTTGTCTTCATAGAAATGTACAGAAATGAGGATGGTTCTGTACCTGCCACATATCAGATCTATTACATGATAGGATGGAAATATCATGATTCACAGGTAACAGTACGACAGATCACTTTTCTTAGTGTGTTTATGTTCCCATTTGCTTTTTATTGTTCGTATACATAGGGAAAGGGATTTTTTAAAAATATAAAACAGCATAAAGGCGTTTAGTTAGGACTGTATATTTATCTATTTCTAATGTCTTTAATCTTTATTATTATTTTCAGGCAAGACCAGCTGAAAGAGGTTCTGCAACCGTGTCATTTGGAGAGCTAGGAAAAATAAACAATCTTCTGTCACAGGGAAAAAAATCACAATAAACATTTTATTCAGTGTTAACGTGGTCCGGAATTTTTATCAGAGATGAGCAACTTTCATCTAAAATTATTACATGTTGAAGCAAGAAGCAATATATTAGCTATTTACTAACAGATTTTTCAAATAATCAGAGTAACCTAAAACTGCACTGTGTTTAGTAACCATTTCGGTTTTGCGTGGTTTCTGTTCCTAAGCAGACACTGTTATCCAGTGATTGGGTTGCCTTGTGTGCACATTCAGCCCCAAAGCAAGAAGGTATTTCCCTGAAAAAGCCACAGATATGTTCACATATACACATGGCTGACATGTTGGGAGCACATTACACATGCCGACATTTTGTACCTTCTGATCTTCTGTTATTTCTGTAAGAGGACCACCGCAATGGGCATGAGGGGAAGGACAAGTTGGTAGGTTCTCTACAGTTCTGGCTCACTTAGAATAAAAATAGACTTTGTATAATGACTATTGTAAGATACTTAAGCCAAAATTATTTGTCACATTGTTGTCTTTGTCATGAAGAGAACAGAAATTTATGTACCTCTCCAGAGCTATTACGTAGTTTTTTTACTTCAGAAGAATGTGTACCTTTATTGAATCCTTCCTTAATTTTTTTAAAGCACCAGAATTCTAATCATATTTCTTTTTTTTACCTCCAGAACCTGGGTGGGACCCCCATGGACCTCCTTAGAATAATTAATGAGGCAAAATCACATATAAAACTGTCTACACAGTGATGAAAAGTGCTGTTTGTTGTTTGACTTTCCTTTGTCATTTCAGGCCTTTGGCACTATTATTTTAATCCAAGTCTACTAGTAGTGATCGAAAGTATTTGGAAGCATTTAAGCTCAGATCGTTGAGTATAGGGGAAGAAGGAAGGAGGGATGAGGGTGGGGAATACACCAGAGTGCGTGCAAGTTTATTCTCACCAGTCAGTCAGTGGAGAGCAATTTGCTGTCCTTTCCACTTAGCCGGGCTTGGTCCCAGCCTTCCTTCAGCTCCACGAAGTCACTACAGCATTTGCTTCTCTCTCTCCTGTCTGCCTTCCCTCCCTTTCCCATACATAGCTATGAGTACATAGCAAAGTACTCATAGATAGTCCATTACATTTGAATTGAATTAAACTATGTGAAAAAGTGCCCTTTGGAAGACTAAGTTACAGTTAAAAAGCAAAGTTTTGTAAGAAAAACTTCCTCTCCTCAGTTAGGAAACTCACTGATATTAGAAGCTGGCATACTCTTGGTAGCTTTTTTGTTTTGAACACAGGAAAAAAATACCTAGCAAGTAGAATTTGGGAAAGGTTTTTTTTAAAAGCCTAATTTTTAGAATTTAAAGGGAGAAGAGAACCTGTGTGCTAAAGTGCAAACTGGTAACCGAGGAACAGAGAAACTCTGTCTGTGTTTCTTAAAGGACATGCGTTAAATGTGAGTGACAGTAGTACAATTATTTATTTCAATGTAGCAGTAGCAAAATTATTTTTTAAGTTAATGTCTGCTTGAAGTATCATGCTTTAATTGTTTGGAAACTTCAGGAAATTCATTTTTCTGAATCATCCTGTTAAGTAACAAAACTTTTAAAAATGTCTATCAAAAATGTTTCCAAAATATGTTACATTCTTAAGCAGTGTGTGGAATACAGCCATATCTTTATAACTCCACATCATTGTCATGAATCAAGTTGTACCGCACTGCTTGTTTCTGACTGACTGGCCCCGAGAATGATACTGTTTGTTTGTGTCTCTTTTCCAACACATACTTGCTGCCATCTGTCAATCTTAG
>PVKM010039983.1:0-13590 GCA_004027735.1 Carollia perspicillata | reverse complement strand
CAACCCGGGTAATCTTATGAAAACAGAAAACAGATCATCATAGTTAAATAAAATCCATTCTCCTGACTGTGGCCTCTCTGAGGCTGTCTATCCCCGTGTTCTCAGCATACACTACCCACTCCTTCATCCACCACCTGACACCTGTCTCTCCCTGCTATTCCTTAACCATGCCAGGCTTGCTCCTGCCTCAGGCCTTTGCATGTGATGCTTCCTCTGCCTGGAATGTTCTTCCTCCAGATCTCCCCATGGCTGGCTCCTCCTCCTCAGCCAGGTGCTAGCTCAAATGCCACCTTTTAGGATCACACTATCAGAAGCAACTGCTCCTCCCCTGGCTCCACTGTCACCTGCCCCAAGCACCTAGCACCCTCAGAAGGTATTTCCTTGTTTACCTGATGTCCCCTCCAACACAATGTAAGAGGCTTTGTTTTGTTCAGGACTGAAATGTGAAGTCAAGTAGACATACTCAATACTGCTAACACTGAAATCAGCTCTGTGTAATGTAAATATCATGTGAATCACAGATGTGAGCTACACATGCAATTTTACATTTTTAAGTAATAGTCACATTAAAAAATAAAAACCGGTGAAACTAATTTTACAAATAGACTCTATTGAACCCCATGTATGGAAAATATTATCACGTCAACATGTAATCAATATAAAAAATGTGCTGATACCTTACATTCTTTGTTCCCTACCAGCTCTTTGAAATCTTACAAGACTCTGAAACACATTTCAAGCACTCAATAGCCACATGTGACCTAGTAACCAACACGAGATGGTACATACTTAAAACAGTGTTTTCCCTGTGTCACACGAGCCCTAGAAGGAAGAGACCATCTTCAGCCCCATTTTACAATGGGGGAAATCAAGGCAGAGTCTGGATTCGCAACAGTCCGATTTGAGAGTTTGTGCTTTTAGTCACCACCTACACTGCTGCTGATTCTTGGAATTTCATCAGAAAAACCCAGCATCACACAGAACCACTAAAAACCACACACATGGGACTGGCTCTGAGACAGACCATGTAAAGGTCTCATTGTCCAGATGACACTCAACTGAAATGTCCCCTAAACCCAGAAAGAAGCAAGAAAGGGAATTACAGGAACAACCAAAACTGGTATAAAAGAATGGGTAAAATGCAGGCCCTTCCATTGACGACGTTGGTCAGGGCCTGTGGACTCCTGCCTGTCTGCTAGCTCAGTCTAGAACACAGCTTTGACTAGGAAAGCGGAGGGGCTGTGCTGAGGAGTGAGTTGACTGCCTGAACCCAAGGGAGGAGACGACAAGAACAAAGCATCAGAAGCTGACCCTAGAGCCCTCGGAGCTCTGCAGTGTGGTGGTGGGGAGTGGGGGAGCCCCCGAGAGCATCCCTCTCTCTGAACACTCTCCCGGGCATTATGTGCCATCCCTGTGATTCCAGCAGGCTGCTCGCACCTTTTTTCACTCCCCACTGCCCGCCCTTTTCAGCCTGTCGGAATCCCATCAGGCGTCCTTCAGGCCCACAGAGCACTCTGACCTCCGTGGAGTCTCGGGTTTCCCGCTCTCATCTCTGCACCCGCACCCTGCACGAAGATGTCCACACGCTCGTCAGCACCTCCTCAGGGCTCCGTTGACGGGCCCTCCGGGAACCAACACAGCACTGGGCACATGAGAAGCTCCCTGTGAACTGTTTGGGAATACAGAGTGACATGTAGCAAGTACCCTGTCTTTTAAAAACACGGAGACAAAATCAGTTTAGGCGCTTTCAGAGGCAGATGCTTCCACGTCTGAAGTTCAGGTCGAACGTAATGAATGGCAGGCTCTTTGTGAGGCTGAGGTGAATGCTATGCTGCTGTCCAGTTTAACACGAAGTGAACTATAACGAGCCAGTCACAACAGAGAGGCTCGACAGTGCAGTGCCCGAAGCCCAGGTGTGGGCCGGAATCCTCTCCCTACCAAGGACTACATGTGTGAACTCCGGGCAAGGTCTCCCTCCAGTCCCCCTGTCCTCCATTTTCTCATCTGTAAAATAAAGGAAAGTATGATTTGACCTCATAGAGGTGTGCTGATTAAATGATATAATATGGGTAAAGTGCATATTAAGTGGTGCCCAGTACTTCACATTAACTATATTATAAGCACCAATCAATGTACTCCTGTTCTCAAGGATTAGTGATACTTTTTCTCTACCACCAGCCTTGACTCAGTGGACTTTCTGGGTTTTTCAGAACCTGTAAGGAGACAACAGTCAAAGGGTATTTGACTCTTGTGGCTGCTGTGGTCAGCCTTTGGTCACCCTAGGTCATCTCCAGGCAGAGACCTACAGGACAGTGACTGCAAGAACAAGGGTATGGTGTTGAGGGAATGGGGGTAACCCAACATCTGGGCAAACAGTAACAATACTCCACTTGGAAAAAGGTCCATGCCAGTCTGCTGGAAGACTGTCCAAACAACAGGTATAGATTTAGAAAGAAAGCATCCCTAAGAGAAAAATTGGAAGTGACAGGGGATGTCCAAGAAAGCAGACCTAGTAATGAAATGGCAGGACCCCCATAGGCCAAGTTAGTGCATGTGTTAGCAGACGAGTTGAGAACCTTCAGTCATGGCTGAAGACCCCAAGGTGAGAGGAGGATCAATATAATCAGGGAAACTGTGAAAAGGAATGTAGGCAGAGGAGGGCAGTGGGAGGTAACAGAAAGAAGGAAAAGAAGGAAAGAACAGGTAGAGAGAGATGGAAAAGATGCAGCTGATAACAGAGATGGTACTCATGATGATGATAACGAAAATGCAGATGACTTCTGAGCAGGAACCCTGAGCCAAGCTGAGCCCTTAAAATACATGGACCATTTCATTCAACTCCTTAACCCCCCATTTGAGGAGGATGCTAGTCATTCCCACTTCACAGACGTGGAACTGAAGCAATGGAGCCTGAGTCCTGACACTTGTAAGTGGGATCCAGGATTCCCTCCCAGGTCTGTCTACCTGCACAGACCACATCTTCAACTCCAACACTGAAGGCTGGATGCTGAGGCCTGGTCCTACCTCCTCTCACCTAGGCAATCTCAATGTGCCTCAGTTTCCTCACAGGTCAAATACAGGTTGGGTCAGCTGATCTCTCCATCACCTCACAGATCCAAAGTTTTGTGAGGCTATTAATCTCTGCCTCCTGTAGAAAAGATAGACCTATTCCCCAGAGGATGGCTGAGAAAAAAAACTCCCATTTCCTATTAGAGGCGGAGGTTGACCAGAAGTTTCCCAAGGTTCGGGTATAATACCCAGGTCATCTGTCATCACCTGTGGCCCTAAACCTGTGCCCAGAAACAGGGAATCTGAGCTGCCTGGACTGGCAAGACTTCTATGAAGCAGTCTTTCTCAAAAAAGTAAACAGAACAGGCAGGGACTCCTGGGTGACGACCACTCTGAGCCCAGCCAGGAAGTGAGGTTTGCGGCCTCTGGACACGTGGAGCCACGGAGTCCTGGGTCCGCCCAAGAAAGGAGAAGAGGGCCCTGGGTTTGGTGAGAAGCCTGGCACTGGAAACCAGGGCCTTCAGCTCAGCTCACCACCGGATGACCAGCTGTGTCAAAGTGACCTACGCCACACTAGTTTTACACAGAGGGCCACAGAAGGGGCACCAACCTTGATAAGAGCTCCTCTGCACGCATCTACAACCAATACCTACGCCTCAGCTTTGACGTCCACCCAAGTAAAGGACAGTGTCCTCATTCATTTGTTCCCTGCACAGAGTCATTGAGCAACTAGATGATCATCCAGGCAATGTTCTTGGGGCCAAGCTATCACAGTGAATAAACAGGCAAAACCCCCACCTACATGAAGCTTACATTCTGAAAAGGACAAAGACGATAAACCAACAAACCAGCCAATATACGTTGTCAGACGGGGTAAGTGTGCTGAAGAAAATGAGGCAGGGGATGGACGGGGCAGATGAGGAGGGTCAGAAAGGTAGTGCTGTCTGAGCATCAAATTTTCACAGCAGGGACATCCAGCATCGAACAGTTTCTGGCCCCCACACAGCGTGTGGGATGGGTAGGGGGTGGGGAATTCCACAAGGAAAGAGCACGTGTGGTGCGAGGAGGGACCGGGTGTCTGGATTCCAACAACAGATGCAGTGGGCAATAGGCTGAGGTGAGGAAGCTTGGAAGGGCCAGGCCACACAGGGGTGTGACACAGCGCCCCCGTCAGCTGTCCAGCCTTGGTTTTCAATCTCCAGAAAGCTTCGAGTCACATCCCTTGGCCCCCTTAGTCTGCCAATAAAGTGTATTGCTTTGACAAGAAGCAGGATGACTGATTGCTCATTTATACAGCTTCCAGTGATGTGTAGCTGGAGCATAAATATTTATTTCCCTCAACTGAAGCCACTCTTGATAATGGGAAGCTGGATATCAGCTTTGGAACCTCAACCAATGATGTCATTGCTACTGCAAGGAATGGGGACCTCACCGTCCACCAGCTGTGAGTCACAGAGTCAGACCAGGTGAGCATGCTAGGTCTCCAGCCCTCCCATGCATAAACATCATGCAAGCCCACTGCAAGGCTTGAAGATTCTGGGCTCAGGAGACCTGCAACCCCATATGTGGTATATTTTCTGTGCCTGGCTCTGTGGGGCCCTCTAGTCAATTCCAGTATTTCTCCTGGTGCCCGCTGCTACCCAGGTATCCCCATTCACACTGCAGACTGACTCTCACCACCAGATGAGCCTGAGTCCTCCATTCCCTTCTGCCTGTCTGCCATGGACAGGACCTATCTCTGCGCCCCCTGACCCGGACCAGCCAGGTTCCATCCTATGGGTCTTGGTGTGAACCCAAGCTCTACAGTCCTCCAGGTGTTTTCCTTACTTGAAAGCCTCAGCTCTTACCTGCCAAACAATGGAACCACGTGGAAAGCTTTTGAAAACACCAATGTCCAGCTTCTACCCCAGACCAATTAAACCAGAATCTCTGGGACGAGGGCCAGACGTCAGTATTTCAGGAGTGCCTCATGAGTCCAGTGTGTGTCCAGGGCTGAGGATCACTGTGCCGAAGGGATCTTCATCAACTTTAAAGTGCAAGCAAATTGTCTAAAGATCTTGTTAAAATGAAGATTCTGATTCAGTAGATTTTGGAAAGAGCCCAAGATTCTGCATTTCTAACAAGCTGCAACAGGATACAGGCACTGCTGGTCCCTGGGCCACACTTTGAGTAGAAGCAGCCAGATTTGAGGGGTGGGCATGAAAAGGGGCTTCTGTGATTTTCTACATCTAAAGTAACTGTCCACTAGGAAGCTCCCTTTCAAGTTGGAAAGGACTTCTGGAAGAGTTAGGATAAAAGGCTTTTATAGAAGGAAAGAGGAATGTTCTGCCAAAGTGGGAACAGGGGTTTCTATAGCTAAGAAATGATATGGGACCTGCTCTCATACATAAAGTGCCCAGGACATAGTAGGCACTCCACAGTGGTACTTGTGCTGCTCATGGTATCATTGTTTCTATTATTACTAAGGCAGGATCTTCTCCTACATCCATCAAGCATGTGCTTCCAATGTCCAAAACCCTGAGAGAGCAGTACAAAGCCCTACTAAGCACTGTCATCCTCTGAGGATGCACCCCAGGCAAGGGCCAAGCACAGGAAAGTGTGGCTCTAGGGGCTTTCATTTCAGACACGACACCACGGCCCCTGCCTAGTTGAAGGGCACCCATGCCTCTGTTTCTCTCATTTTTTATTCCTTTGCCCTGATGGGTGGATAGCCTCCAGTAAACCTGCCATGGCTAACACTGAATATTTGCTACCTCTCGGGACCTGTTTTAAGTGCTCTTGTTGATTTTACTCATCACCACCTCAAAACAATGCCAGGCAGCAGGTAGGGCCAGAAACAAACTGAGGAGATACATTTCAGAGTCCATGTTTGCCCAGTGCTTCTCAAAGGTCACTTGCTGAACTCATTCAAGTACAACCAGCAGGTGAGATGGGGCCTGCAAGTCTGCATTTCTCACAGACTCCTAGGTGACGCTGAGGAGGCAGGTTCATGAGGAATATTTCGTGTAGCAAAGCCACCCATGTGCTATGATGCTTCCTGATATTCCTAGATATCTTCCTTAAAATTCCCCTAGATGCCTCTCGCCACCAAACTCCTTCAATTGGTGGTGTGTTCATTTGACGAACCACAGTCAAGGACAAAACCAGTCATTCTCCACTTTGAACACTTGGGCAAAATTCTGTTTAAATTCTATTCAAATTGCAATATTTTGTGACAAAGGATATCAGCTCTGTGGAAAAGCAGTTGTGTCCATTATAACCTATAGATGTTGTAGGTTGTTACGAAATCGCTTTTACATTCAAGTGCTTTCTGGACCAGGGAAACAATCCCCACTTCTGAAAGTACAGTGAAGAGTTCTAATCTGAGAAAAACCAACAGGGGTCTCTCTAAACATAGGAGTGAATCATCTAACTATAGGCTTGCCTTCTTTTTCAGATCACTAGAGGAGAGGATATACATAGAACCAAGAAGAAATGACACATATTCCTGCCACTTGAAAGGCATTAAAGGCAAATCAAGACTGTCTGATTAATCAGTCTTGACTCAGTGGCTGGCAACTAGCTGGCTTATCAATGAGACCAAGAAAATCGGAGCAGACAGGTGAAGGTAAACTCCCAAGGATGCTTTGGGTACCAGAGCGACCTGATGTGCTGGAATTGCAGATAAGGTTTCTGAAGAAGCCTGACTTCAAGCTGTCAATCTTCAGGGAAAGAAAATGCCCTACTCAAAGGCAGTCAAAATACCAAGGTTAGGTCCAACAGTGAGCAACGGTCCTAAGGATTAGTTAGCATGGCACCTCAGCATCACTCCCACGGCCCAGCTGGAGTGGGCTCAAACTTTGCTCCAGGTTAGAAACACTGGGAAGCTTTAAGCATCACCCTCCATCATGCTCAGGCCATACACCTACAGCAATGAAACCACAACCTCTGGAGTTGGGGCACAGGTCCCCTTAATTTTTAAAGTTCCCCAAGTAATTCCAATGTGTAGCCAAAGTTGGGAACCACTGGCATAGTCCTTCCGTGTCCTTGCTCATAAAATGAGACTCCACTGGCCCTGTGGTTCTGCATTCTGCCTGCATGCTGGAATCACCATGTGGAGAGTTTTAACAATACTGACGCCAATAGCATCCCTACAAATTCTGGTTACTTCGTGGCCCAGCATCTGGGGCCCAGGCCCCAGCATTTTTAACAGCTTACCAGGTGATTCTGGAGTACATCTAGAAAATACAATAAAAAATAAACTACTTAAATAAACAAAAAATAAAGTGCATCTGGGTAGATAACTCTAGCCCAGATGTGATTTTTTTCTTTTTTGCTGAGATTCCTTCTGTTGCTCACATTTTAAACATCCATGATATTAAGGCTAAAAATGCATCTTAAACTTTTTGCAAAGATGAGTCTCTTACCAGTCCTTTTAAATCAGGGATCTCTAACTTTGGAAAAGTCTGTGAACTCCCTTAAATTCTATGTAAAATGTTGGATGAATACATTTATTCACATATATGTATATTTTTTAAGGAGAATGTCCTTAACCTTTATCAGATTCTCAAAAGACTTAATGCTATTAACTTAAAGGCAAGTAGGTGGTTTCTGATTTAATACATTTAAGAAAATTCAGGAATGAATGGGAAATAAATGTGATCCCAACAGCGTATTCACTATTATTTTGAATTTGCAAGACACCCACTGCCGCCTAGCAATCCATATCCTTATTGCAGGTTTAGTTCAGACTATATAGTCCATCCTTTGAAAAGGGTGAGAGATGTGAAGATTTCAGTCCCAAGTATCAAAACTGCAGCTGTGTTGGAGACTGGGGTCAGTACCAGGATGTCTAGTAAAGCTCATAATGAGAAACAACTTCTCCAGCCGTACTTGTGAGGAGACTGTCCATTCAGATACTTAGGGTGCATGTCCGCCTCTGTGTTAGGATATTAGGATTTCCTAGTCCTGATTATTGTTAGCTTTATGCCTCAGTTTAAATCCTGGCTTTCTTTCTTACAACCTTGTGTCCTTGGGAAAAAGTACTGAACTGTCCTGTTCCTCATATGGAATGGAGACAATATAAGTCCTCTGAAGATTGCTGTGAAGAGTAAGTGAGAAAATACATGCAAAATGCTCCATGTAATACTTTGACACAGAGCAAGATCCAATATATGCGAGATTATATTACTGTCATTAATGATGTCTTGCTACAGTTAACATCTTAGTGACCTTGTCCAAGTCATGGACTTTCCTTGCACTTCATTGTCTGTCCCCACGACAAGGAACATGAGCCCTGCTCCATTTCCTTCAGACAGCTATAGCAACGACGGGGTAGAAGGGTAGAAGGTATGCTGCTATTCCAGGGCAACTCGTCAACCACCCAGGAGTTGCCAGCACACAGACAAGGATCGCCCTGACATACAGATATAACCCCTACCCTCGCGAGTGCTTTTTGAGAGGCTGATAGTTGAGAAGTCTCTACCGTGGCCTGCAGCAATTTCTTGTCACAGAGCATCCTAGGCAGCCTACACCTTGCCCCACCTGGTCAAGTAGGTGACTGGGCTCCACCACAAGCTCCCTTTCACACAGGCCAATTATGCCAGCCACTCACTACATCACAGATGCCCAAAATCAACAGCATCTTTCTGGCCCGGACACTCATTGGCGGCAATCTCTACCACGCCAGTCCCTCCCCAGGGGACAGTGCCCAGATTCTCTCACAAGTTCATCTGCCCATTAGAGAGTTTCACGGCACAGGCCCCATGACCTTCCCCACAGGAGCAGCAACATCCCCAAACTTCTCAACAGCCTCAGCAAAGACTCCAGGTGGTCAGCTCACACTTACCTGGAGTTGGCTTGGCTGTGCGCACAGGGGTGTAGTGGTTTTTGGAGGACGATCTGACCGGCGTGTTCTCTTTGGGGGAGGTATCGATAGCCGAGATCGTTTCTCTTTCACAGTGTGCTATGGGGATTGGTCCCTGTTGTCTCAAGATGTCGGCCAGAGCCCTAAAGGAGGAGGAGATCAAATGGTGAAATTCCTGAGCAAGTGCACACGGCCCCAAAGGCCCTCTGATGCATGGAGCCACGGCACTAAGTCCACAGCCACGGCTTCATCGGGGCTGGTCTTAGGAGGAACACAGGGTAGGGGTGGCCATGCCTGGGGGTACAGACACTAGAATGGAGTGATTATACATTCTTTCTTTAATTCATTTCAATCAAGGAACTCTGAGCCCTTTCGAAATATTGGCTTCCCCCAATTCCCCCCAAGCCCCCCAGATATCTACAGCAGCTGGCCACTGCAGTGGAGGCTGATACTGTTGGCCTCAAATTCAGCAGCAGGTTACTAGTATCAGGGCCGCCAACCTCCCCATCAAACAATGCACACCAAGTAGCATGCGCTCTGTGCTGGCAACTCAAATAAGTACAACCCACACCTCCCACCATCAAAGAAAAGTGTGATTTAGCTGCAAAGATAATGTACAGATAAAAAGATAAACATCAGAATGCATGAATGGTGCCAACAGGGAGCACAACTGGAGCTCAGAGGAGAGAACAATTACAAACACAGGGAGGAAAATACTCAGGATGCAGGAGAGATTCAGAGATGCTGCAGTCCTGGCTGGAGTGGCCCACCCCTCTGCAGGAGGCCCAGCTACCCAGAGGGCAGCTGTTATTCAGTCAACAACCAAACCTGCGTTTCCTGAGCACTCAACATGCATCTTTCCCTGCAGAGAGAGGTGAACAGGACCCAGTTTCTGCCATCTGAGGGCTCACAATTAGGGGAAATCACTGCACAACCTGATTTCAAGCCAGACCTGCTTCCATGGTGTGGCACATGAGATAAGCAGTGTTGAGAAAAGAGACACACTAGGATACTCTGGAAAGGCAAAGATGAGGGGGGCATGTCTCAAGAGACCACCATCTGGATATTGTCTTTCTAGGGCCAGGTACCCGGGTCTGAGCGAACCGTTTTGCATGAGCTGGCACAGAACTCTTCTCTCTGCTAGGGGTGTCCCTGAGGTATGGGACAAGGCAGCAGGCTCCAGGCCCCTCCTAGCCAGCCCAGCCCACCTCAAGGCTCCATTCACACCTGGATCCCAGCTCCCACCTGCCATCCCCTTGGAAAATGACAACCCTGGCAGTTTAAAACCATGCCTGGGAGTAGCTTGTTGCCTTCTATTTTGCTGCCTCTGACACACTGAACCTTCCTGGGAGAAGAGCATCACACTGGCAATTTTATCACTCAGTGGCATTTATACAGCAATTTCAGATTTTCCAAGTGCTTCCCCCTCGCTGGCTTTCTTCCTCTAGCAGTACGGGGAGGAACAAACTCATGCCACCCCCAATTCCCTCCAGGGGAACAGTAGTGGGGAGAATACAGAAGCGCACTAGTTTGCTAAAGGGAGTTCAGGCGGACCTGTGGTCTGGGTCAGAGACCTGAGGTGCAGGGCCTGGGAATAAGAAAAAGGCATGGCCTTGACCATCAAGAGATTCACGTTCTCATCCCAGCTCCGCCTCTGATGAGCTATGAGCCTTTGGGCAGATCTGTTCATCTGTAAAAGTAAAATTTATTAAAGAGAACAAATAGACAGACAGCTATCAGAGGGAAGGGCAGTTACGGGGCTGGGTGAAAAAGATGAAGGCATTAGGCATAAAATACAAAAACACCTCCTAGACACAGACAACAGCATGGTGATGACCAGAGGGACAGGGGTGGGGGGGAAGATGTGGGTAAAGAAGGGTAAATGGTGATGGAAGGGGACTTGACCTGGGGTGGTCAACGTACAATATACAGAGGATGTGTTATAGAAAAGTACAAGTGAAGCCTACATAGTTTTATTAACCCATGTTAATTGAACAAAAATAAATAAGTAAAATGAAATTTTAAACTTTTCCCTCTCATCAGCAAAACAAGGATTTACACTAGCATGATCTCTAAGATGTCTTCTAATTTCAAAATGGGATAAGTATTTTATTTTTAAAACTACACATATATGCAAGTTACCTGATTTGACCATCCTCCTATTTATCAACCATACCTTCCTGCCATGTCCACACAGTCAGAAGATAGTGAATAAAAAGTTAAAACAGAAATATGGACCAATGGACTAGAATTGAGAGCCCAGAAATAAGCACATTTATATCTATGGGCAGCTGGTTGTCCAAAGGGGTGTCAAATCATTCAATAGGGAAAGGGCAGTTTCTTCAACAAATGATGCTTGGACAACTGCATATCCACAAGCAAAAGAATAAAGCTGGACTCTTAATTCACACCTTACATAAAAATTAACTCAAAACAGATCACAGGTATAAATATTAGAGCTAAAACTGTAAACTCTTAGGAAAAATGGAAGTAAGTTTTTGTGGCATAAATTTGGCAATGGTGTCTTAGCTACAACACCAAAAGCACAAATGACAAAAGAAAAAAAAGATAAACTGGACTTCATCATAAAGTTTTCTGCATCAGAAAATGAATGATAACCCATAAAATGGGAAAAGATATTTGCAAATCATATTTCTGATGAGACATACCCAGAATACATAAAGAACTCTTAAAATCCAACAATAATAAAACAGCCCCATTTAAAAACAGACCAAGGACATAAACAGACATTTCTCTAAAGAGGCAAACATGAAGAGCAGCTCAGCACCATTGGTCACCAGGAAAATGTCCATGGAACCCACGATGGGGTGCCCTCAGACCCCCTGAAACAGCTGTCAGCAGAGGTGAGCACGGAGAGGTCAGAGCCTTCAGAAGCTGCTGGAGGGAGCGCGAAATGGTGAGGGCCCTTTGGTAACGAGTCGAGCAGATCCTTGAGGTGTTAAACATAGAGGTGCCGTGTGGCCTAGCAATTCTACTCCTAGGTATACGCCCAAGAGAAATAAAAACATACGTCCCCATAAAAGTTGTATATGAAGGTTTATACCAGCATTATTAATAATAGCCAAAGGGTGGAAACAACCTGTGTGTCCCTCAACTGATGAACAGATAAATGAAGCGTGTTGTGTTTGCATAGTGGATTATTTATTGTTCGGCCTTTAAAAAGCAATGATGAACCGACACACACAGTATCACGTGAATAAACTCTGAACGCATCATGCATCATGCTAAGTGAAAAACGCCAGTCCCAGAACACCACATGTTAAATGTTCCCTCTACGTAAAGTGCCCAGATCGGGCAGATCCATGGAGAGAGAAAGCAAATTTATATTCCCAGGGCTGAGAGAGGGGAAAATGGAGAGGAACCACTAAGAGGTGTAGGGTTTCTTTTGGGGGAAGGTGAAAATGTTCAAGAATTAGGTAGTAGTGATAGATACCTTGACAATTCTAAATGTATAAAAATCACTGAATTGTACAGTTTAAAATTTAAGAGTAAATTTTATGGTAAGTGAAGTATATATATCTCAATAAAGCTAATATTACAAAAGAAAAGGTTTGTATTATTTTCCTTTCTTTCTTTTTCTTGTCTCTCAAATTTGTCGGGACTTCTGTGTGTCTAGAGTGTGGATTCCTGAGTCCACTGCTTTCAGTAGGACAAGCCTGAACCTACATCGGTCATCCTCCACGCCGACCTTGGACATTGGCAATGTCCAACCGGAGAGCCCACACAGAGAATTGCATGGCCCCAAATGTCAACAGTAGCAGGGGTGAAGAACCCTGACTTACATCTATCCAGCACTAGATGAAGTGGGTCTGAGATGAGGACCCAGTTACACAGGGGCCTCCTGAGCCGCCCAAAACAGAGACCAGAGGCGGGGCTGGGCTCTGCCATGCAATGGAGCTGGGCACACTGAAATGGGCATCCTGGAGGAAAGAGCTTGGTCTCTGGGCCGTCAGTGGTGTCCTCAGGTCTGAACATCCTCCAAGGTTCACCCTCTCCCAGTGCCCTCTGGCAACTGGAAAGGTGGCCCTAATCCCCAGAGGGTGTGTCCTTAGGAGTGACCCCCTCTGCGAGCCCCCTCCTCTGCCCCTAAGCTCCCTGACCCCCCTCCTTGCTCCCATTCCTCTCCATCTTCCATCCTATTCTCTCCAGGGAGCCTGATAAATATTATTCTAATTCTGAAATGTGTGATCCCAGTCTCACCTAATTAATTTGGATACGCCAGAGGAAATGGGTTAAGGCCTGAGCTACTTTCTAACCGCAGGAAAAAAAACTGGTCACTGAGGAACAGTGAGCAGATTCTATAAAACAGCAGGCAGCAGCTTTCAGGTCTGAGAGGCGCAGGCTCCCTAAAGGAGAGGACAGAGACAGACAGACAGACAGACAGACAGTGACAGAGAGAGACAGAAAGAAAGAGGTCGAGGCCGACAAAGGAGAGAGGAGGACAGAGGTGGACAGAAGTGGAGCCAAACAGATGGAAAGAGAATGAGCGAGGCAGAGAGAGAGCTCGGGGACAGAGAGACAGGAGGGTAGAGACTCAGAGGGGAAGAGAAAAGTAGGTAGAATGAGTGAGAGACAAAATGAGTGACAGTCCCAGAGAAATTCAGAGAAACAAAGTGACTCAGAAGGTGAGAGACACTGGGGAAAGCGAATTAGGGGGAGAGAGACAGAGGTGGGCAGATAGGGAGTGAGGACAGGTTCCCTGCCGCCCCCACCAG
>PVKM010039982.1:0-13583 GCA_004027735.1 Carollia perspicillata | reverse complement strand
GCCCTGCAGACAGTAGGTGCTCACACAGGTTTACTGGTAGATTAGCTGCTCTGGACTACTCTGCCCTGCACAGCTGCAGGATGGGGTTGCTAGGCAGGAACATGATATGTCTGTCTGTCTAGCACCTGAAGGAAATGACTTCAACTCCCTCTTGTTGAGCAAAGCTGAGCTAGGCCTACAAGGACTGCAGCACTGAAAATCTATTCCTTAAAGAACTCTGTTACAATCTCACTTCTGCAATCTATCCTAAGAACTTCCTTTTCTGTACTCTAGGGTAGGGGAAGAGGCACATCTTCCCCTAACCCATGCCTTTCTTGAAGTGGTGTAAGAGTACAGAAGGATTTTAGAAATTATTTGTTCTAAACTCCTCCTGGTCACATCTTCCTAAGCTTCTGCATGTTGACATTTTTCCAGGCTTTTGCTGCATCTCTCCTTGGCAATAACCTCCTCCCAAAGCTAGACTCAGGAGACACAAAATCTTAGGTGCATTTCTAGGAACTGAGGCCATATTGCTCTTTATAAGAAGTCATCCACCAATATCTATTTGACCTTGCAGGGTGGTAGGATTTTTGACTGGGTTCATAGCCACCTAGCTAAAATCAACCTTTCCCAATCTCTTTTGCAGAATGTCCACATGACCAAGTTCTGGTTAATAAGAAGTTAGCAGAAACAATGGCTTCCTTAAAAGGAAGGCCCATGACCTCTCTATTCCCTCTTGCTTTGATTGGAATGTGGACATTGTGGTGAGCCTTCCTCACCATGTGAATAAGTCAAATATCCTAAATGCAGAGCAATAAGCTAGATGGAGCCTGGGCTTCTAGCACGATGGAGACGCCACATTATCCCCAAATTGGCATTCACTGTTACACACAGGAGAGAAAGAAATTTCCATCTTGTCTAAACCTTTAATTACTTGGGGTTTTGCTGTAGCACGCAAACCTGTATCCTAACTAACATAGCCCCATTTGGGGTGTCAGGGCAGTCACAACCTCCCCTTCTCTGAGATTCCCCTGCTCTACTCACCCAGGAAATAGCCTAGAGAGATTATATTTAAGAGATTATTACAGTGGTCTACGAATACCTGGCTGATCTGGCTGTGACCAAGTGGACTTGGGGTAGATATTCCATCCAAGCAGGGTCAGCTACTGAGATTATTTCTTTCATGAATTTGCAAATGAGATTCATTGTTGCTATCAAACTGATTATATAAACCAAGACGCACAAGAAGAAGCAGAAGGGAGAGGCCACGCATCCCCAGAAAGGCAGAGTGAAAGCAGCAGCCTGGGTTGATATGCTCTCCCTACTTTCTGGTTCCAGGCCTTCACATGGCCTCCACAATCACTTTGCACTTGACTCCTGGAGGAGACCCTGACACTTTATAATAAACTTCCTCTTTTGGTATTGAAACAGGGTACAGCCAAGAGCGGGGCCCCAAACAGGGATTTGGAATGGGGTCCAGAACTCAAGGTGTCCAGGAAATATTAGAAAGAAATATTACAATGTCCTCACCCTTTTCCCCTCGCCATAGGTGTGAGTTGGGGGAAGGGACACATGGAGCAGGAACATGCAGAGCTGTTTTGTACAGCAACAGCTTTGCAGCTAACCTCTGGCATGGTCATTTAACATATCTATAACATTTAACTGGTTGCATAGATATGTTAAATAGCTGTGGCCAAGCTCTGAGCCAGGGGGATGGAAGGGGCTTCCACCTAAGAAGTAACTGGGGGGCAGGTCCCCCGGTTACAGAGCCTGCATGGGAACTTGGAGAAGATTGGCTCCATGACATGGGGCCACACCTGTCCAGACTCATGATGGCAGCCCAGTAAACTCAGAATAATACAGGAATGCTGGCAGGTGTAATTGATTGTGGAAGGAGTCAGAAATGGGGGGTGCAGAGGAAGATTGGCGCAGGGATTTAAACCCGGACTCGGCAGCCATTGAAGGAGGAACCATGTGGCAGAGAGAGCCACGTGATTTTGCCAGGGTGGAGGGCCCCCCACAGCCATGTGAAGGAGAATCACCATGTAGCTTCAGTAGAGGACCACCACTCAGCTTTGGCAGAGTGGCAACCCCCACACCCCTCAGCTTTATCGAGAGAGAACCATATGGCTTTGGGGTGCTTCCTTTTGCCATGTGGCTTAGGAAGCAGGACAGGCACTGCCTGGAAGAAAAGGGGTGCAAGGACTTTTGTGGATGGGCCATGAGGAGGTGCCACATGGCTTTGGATTAACTGGAGATCCTGACAGCAACACAGCTGATGGTGCTGGGAGCCTGAATCACGGACTGCAGCTTATCCTGAGATACGGTACCCCAGATTAGGGCAGAGGGAGAAGGAAGGCCTGTGCGCATCAGTGAGTATTCTAAAGGACTTTGATATTTTAATGAACACATTAGGTTGCTACTTTAAGTCTGTATAGCTTTAAATAAACATTTCCTTTCCTTTTCACAAATCTCTGGCATTGAGAGAGGTCTTTCCTCTGGACAATTCAAACCTAGTGGGGGTACTTTCAGTAATAGTATATTGTACCCCCCTTGGCCCTGTTCTGTAACAGTATCAGGTGCTTTAGGTTCATTTCCTTCACGTGCAATTCACAGTGCATAAGTCTCTTCTGATCCTGGTAACGATCTGGCTATCCTCACAAGCCAGGGGGACCCGTGCCTCTGAGCCCAGGCCCTGGCACACTAGATCCTTTCCTCATTGCAAAGACAGAAGATTCTGAGGGAACTAAATGAACAGATAGAATCATTGCCTGATTGATTGGCTAGTGGAATTTCTAAGGGAAGTTAAGTAGGTCTCATGGACTCACAGAATCAGGAGTTGCAGGAACAAAAGGTATCGGGCAAAGTGAGGCCATGGAAGTTTAGTGACGTGCCCAAAGCCACACAGTTCAGTGGCAGAGCCTGGACTGGAACCCTAGCCCTGGACCCCAGGCTCACTCCTCTTCCCCCGCCTTCCCAGGCTGGCCTGATTTTTGGGGGTGCTATGACACACCACCAATTGCTCCCACATGCTGATGAGCAAATTCCCTATGACAGCTAGGGAGTTTCTGTGGCTCCTGGGAAAAATGCAAAAGGAACCTTTTCTCTTTTTTTCTGAGTCATTCTCTCTAATTCTAAATCTCACCAAGTATTTTAAAGAATCAATGGCTTTTCTTCCATGGAAGGAGAAATGAGTGTACCTCCACTGTGTGCCAGAAACTCTGCATAGCACCATCCATCTACTGTTTCGTTTAAACCCTCTAAGAACCCATTTTCCAGAAGAGGAAGGTGAGGTTGAGAAAGAATCACCACACAACGCAGGAAGCACAACCTGCCCCGGAATACAGGTAGCACAACTTGCCCAAGACACACAACTGGTAGGAATGATACTAGGAAAGGAATCCAGCTGGTCTGGCTTGACCCCACTAGTGTCTTTTACACAATGTCACACTGCCTCCTGAAGATCAGGCTTTTTTATCCTTCTTGCCTTTATTCTCCAGACTTCTCCATGGGCACCTGCTCAGCAGGGCCTGATTTGAGTCAGTCAGTGCTGAGCTAGTAGGGGAGGGGTGGTATGCCCAGGGGTGCCCGAGGGAGGCTCAGCAGATGGCACTCTTCTCTCAGCCTTGCCCTCTCGTTTCCTCCTCTAGTGGCCTGTCCTCCCTCCCTCTCTACCTCCACTGTGTTTCCCACTTGCCTCAGGCCACGCTTCTTTCCTCCGTCCCTAAGCATTCTTTAGTGCTGGGGCCCTATCTTGATTCCTGCCTCTCCCTTATGCTCACCAAAGAACATCTTGGTTACTCCTACTGAGTACTACCTTCTTCAGAGAAGTCATCTAGTTAGTTCAGTTTTTCCTCAGAGAAGGAAACAAAGGCCTTACATCTCAGACCTCAGTCTGCCTGATTTCGGAGTTGCGTCTGCACTCAGAGCTGAGTATCTCTCTTGCTCAGGTTCCCAGAGGCCTGAGGGCAGGACTGTGTCTTCACATGCTGGGTGGGGTACATCATCAGTGCCCTGTGAAAAACGGCTGTCATGCAAAGACCAGGAAGCTGCCTGCCTTGGGGAGGCTGTGGTCCTAAGCTTGAAAAACTAAGCCTGAGGTCTTGACCTCTTCCATTTAGTTCACCAGCTCACATCCCTGACACTACCCACAGAGGTCCTGCAGGGATTCCAGGAAGGCTTTGCACTTTCATGGTCTCTCTGAAGAACCAGGAGTGAGCAGTTACATGAATGGCATATATGGCAGGGAGGCAGCCCCTCTGACTTCACTGTGGAATAAGAAATAAGACATAGAAGTATAGAGGTATAATCTCTAAAATAGAGATTATTATAAGAGAGAGAGGGCTTGACCTTAGGAGGACACATGTCTGGATCTTTGAGTGGTGGTGGCACGGAGTTTTCAGGAATGGATTGCCAGGAAGCCATCTGTGCGGGCACTCTCTACATTACAGTGAAAAGTGGGACTGCTGTGGTTCCAGGGCCGACAATGACAGAGTCCCAGGATTCACCACGAAAGTCACCTGTACCCCCTCCAAATAGGAGGGAGGCCAAGATGCCAACAACAGGGACTTCTTGACTATGAAATGGGTCTATCTACCAATTTATAAATTAGAAGCTAGACTTCCAAATGGGGAATGGAAATGGCATAGTGCTCTCCTTTCTCAGGCCTTTAAGATTTGTCCAAAAGGGAACACCCTTCCATAGAGCAGCCTCTCATGTGACCTTATCCTGGAGACAAGAGTCTCTAGTTATGCCAATAAAGGATTAAAATCCCTGGGAGCTCATCTTCCAAAATAAACACTACAAGTTTCTGGCATTAGCAATGCTATAAGTTGCCTGAGTCTCAGGAAGGGAGTTCGTTTGTTACCCCTTGCTGTTGTCCTAGTCCCCTAACCTAAGTTAGGTTGTGGTGAAGCCTGGAACATTCTAAGAGGATGTCAGAAGAAAGACAGTGTGGGGGCACATGTGGCAGTCAAGGAATAGTGTCCCTGTGAAGGCTTCCCAGGCTTCTCCCTTGCAGTTAAAGCCCTGGCCCTATGCTGGGAAAGGCTCCTAACTCCTGCCTCTCTACGTCCATTCCTTTCCCCCTCTCCTTCCCTGCCTCCCCAGAACTGTCTTCACAACAGCTGATGAGGTAAGTGTCCTGGCCAGTACACCATTCACTCCCCTTTCCCCTGGGCTTGTAATTAAGGGGTGTCTGTGAAGCTCCTTGGGGTAAAAGGACCAGTCCAACCTCTATGCTTTATCTCAGTGTTCCCTGAGTTCCCAAGGAGGTTATTGTAGGCAGAGGCTCACACAGCCAAGTGCGGTGGCTCTGGCTGCAGCCTGCAGCCAGGTTCGCAGGGTGCCCTTGCCCCTCGGCCTCCAAGTCTCAAGGTGTTGGCGTGTTTTCTGTTCTTTGCTCTTTCCCCAGGATGTTCTGATTTCCTCACCTCTCCTTTCTTTGTTTAGCCACAGAGGTTGGGCAACTACCGTGGGGCAGTGGGGCCAGATCCCTCTTCCTAGGAAAGGGGTATATCCTTTACAAGTGATCTGAAGTCACCCCGAAGCCTGGGCCTTCATCTGGCTGGTCACTCTGGGCATTGCTGTTCAAAGGTCTCATGCCCAGAGACCTCCGTCCACACCCAGCTTGCACACAGAGGCAGTGCTCTGCTCTGTTCTGGCCAGGAGTGCAGCTCTGGGGTTGTCCACCCTGAGCATGAATCCTGAATCTTCCACCTGCTAGCTGTGTGACCTTGACCTTCCCCCCCTGTAAATTAGGTTTAGAATAGTTCCTCTGTTACCTAGATGTTGTGAGGATTAAACAAGATAATTTGTTTGACGTTCCTGGCCTTTGGTAAGGGCAATCAAAGAGGTTTTCTTTTCTAAGAAATGTTGACGATAACCCTGTAGTTACTCCATGGATTCAGATCAGCAAGTCTTCCTTGGAGAGCCAAAACAAACTGCTCTTCCTGCCTCACCCAGCGCCTTTCCTGCCTCTGAGTAGTTGTGCTTTCTGACTGGGCCCAGAGCACAGTGTATCAAGTTATAGGAGAGGTACCTAGAGTTTGAAGGATTTACCTCTTCAGACAGGAACATGAGTATGAAGTTCTTGCTTCGCCTTGTTAAGGATCAGCTCATTTTCCTTTGCCCATTTTTAAAAAGTTTTTATTATTTATTATTTTTTTATCCTCAGCTGAGGAGATTTTTTTCATTGCTCTTAGAGAGAGGGGCAGGGGGAGATGGGGAGAGAGAAAGAGATAGGTTGCCTCCAGTATGTGCCCCCACTGGGGATTTAACCCCCAACCCTGGTGTGTGCCCTGACTGGGGATCAAACCGCAGCATTCTGGTGTATGGGACAAGGCTCCAACCAACTGAGCCACAAGGGCCAGGGCTTGTGTGCTCAATTTAAAGGTGTTGATATAGTGTATCTTGGTCACTGTTTCAGTCTTTTCCTTTCTAAATAGAATTATACTCTGCCATTTTCTAGAAGGAAGCCTGAGTCAATGGCAGAACTTGACCTTTGTTAATCACACCTGGGATGTGTGGGAGAGATTGCAGCCTGAGCCACCCCCTCCCACTGCAGACTTTCATCACTGCTATTGCATTGTAGGAGACCCCCCCAGCTTCACAAAGGAAACCCTGATCTCAAGAGAGCTCCTTTATCCTGCCTGTCTCCAGGAAGGAGCTGTAGGTGAGAAAAGGAAAGAGAAGGGCCCATACATAGGGAACTTTTTCCTCTTTTCCAAGTTCTTCGCTGGCCAAAGATCCCTAACCCCCTTTCCTCTCTCTCCCCCACAAAAATGATGCAAAGTAAGAACAAAGCAGGCTGGTAATGGCACAGTATTCTCCTCCTTCCCAATCTTCTCTGCTTTCTCAGGCTCTTTCTTGTAGGAAGGAACAGAATGAGCCCTACAGTGTTCCTTTGCAAAACACCCACAATCTCCTGGTTTGAAAACTCCAGAACCAAGTCTACATATTTTTTGCATATAATGTATATATCACTGAGACGTTCCTTCAGATACTCACGGTGAGGATTCACATGGTAAACTAAGCATCCTTAAAAGGGTATGCATTTGTTCCTGGCTTCTAGGTCCCTTTGGTTTCTATTTAGGACATAGTACATTCATTCTCAGCTTTATCATTCTGGTTGGGTTACCAGATAAACCCATTTTTCTGGTCTGCAAAATGGGAATAATAATCACTGTCTTCTACATGGGGTTGTCATGAGGATTTAAAAATGAGATAGTAGATGTAAAACCATTTTACAATCTGTAAAGAACAGGTAAAACTTTCAGACATTATTATTGTTATTAAAATTATTCAGTGAATAATAGTACTCTGGTAGCCAGAAAGGGATGAAGCATTTTCCAAAGGTAACTAGAGAATCTGATTTATTAATTTAATGTCAAATGTCTTGAAAGTCCCCTCTGTCCACTTCTGCAGTTTTGTAGGGTGCTGATGGTGGCAACCCTGTTCTGTCAATAAAACTATCCCAACCTGTGGGAACTCCTGGCCCGATGATGCTAAGGTTCAGCCCCAGCTGCAGTGTGGTTAAAAATCTTGTGGGATTCAGTGGCAGGTTGGGGTGGAGGTGGGGGAAGGGCTGGGAAGGCAGTGCTATTTTAGGACTCTAGAACATCAGTGCAAGATACCCAACCCTCCATTTTACAGATGAAGAAACTGAGGTTCCGAGAGGTACGTGTCTTGATGAAGACTCTCAGCAAGCTTCAGTTAGCAGTCTTGGTTGACCCTGTGAAGGTCGGTCTTCCAGCACTGTGGCCGGAGGGCTTACCCAGTCACAATGCCAGAGCCCTGGGCCCTGGGGAGAGAGTCTTGTGGATCAGGATCTGAACTGCCTGTTACCCAGACGTTCTGTCTCAGTCTGAAGAGATAAAGAGTTTCTTGGCCTCCCAGGGTAGCAAAAGGCAAACACACTTGGTTAACAAGCGCCCTTGAGAAAGTGACAAGAGTGTTGAAGAACACTGCACACACCTTTCTCTGTGTCTTGCCTTTAACTCACCGCCTGGACTCTGGTGATTTTGAATAGCTGAGCTGCCAAAGTCTTGAATGGTCTCTTAGAGCTTTATGAGAGCCAGCTCAGGTACACAAAAGCAGGACTCACGTCTTCCAGGCAGAGCCACATGGGCTCCACAGACAAAAGCTTCTCAGAAAGGTCAGGCTTGCTTCTGACAAGGTAGCAAAAACAAATCCCAGTACTTTCAAAATTCATGAGCCCCATGGGGAATTTGGTGGGGAGGGGGAAGAGCAATTTCTTTGGAGGGAAGCTGTGGCCAGAATAAATGGTCCAAGAGGGGGGAAATTTGATTTAAGAACCATCGGGTTTAATTCAGCAAGTATTTGTTGGCCGTGTATGGTATGTCCAGCCCCAAGCTGGGCACTTGTGGAAGGGGCCACAGAATACATTTGGCCCTGCTTTCCATGAGCCAAAATAATTGAAAGGCCGAAGCTGCATTTAGTGTCAAGGAGAAAATGCTCCAGCAGGAACAAGAAAAATCAGTGTGGATACACAGAGTCCTGAAGGGCTTCGTGAAGAAGGGGAACCTTTACATTAGCCTGTACTCTTCAGTTAGTGAGTGAACTGGGGAGGGAGCATGTTAGGATGGAGAACAGCCTGGGTAGAGGTAGAAATGAGCACAGGAACTCACCTTTTCCAACCTCCTTTGCACACTGGATATGAGCTAGAATCAGAATTTAAAGAATAAGTGCTTCTGCCCTCAGGGATTGAGTATTGTCCCTAAAGTCCACCTGGGTCCCTGGAAGATGTGGCAATGCTGCTTTCAGTGTCCTGGAAGAGAGGGGCTTACGCATTACTGGTAAGCTGTGATGAGGTTCAGGATGATTCCTTGAGTAAAGGGGTAGCAAAACCACTTAGTCTTAGAGAGGATTCAAGAATCCTGAGCCTCGCCTTACATAGTGTAGTATAGCATAGTGGTTTGCCATCACCTGGTCTGAATATAGACTTGGTTTGAATCCTATCTCTGAAGCCATTAATAACGTGTCTGTAAGCTTCAGTCTCCTCATCTGTAAACCGATGATGATAATAATAATAATTAGCCCTGGCTGGTGTGGCTCAGTGGACTGAGTGCTGGCCTGCAAACCAAAGGGTTGCTGGTTCGATTCCCAGTCAGTTTGGGTTGCAGGCCAGGTCCCCGGTGGGGAGCGTGTGAGAGGCAACCACACAGTGATGTTTCTCTCTCTCTCTTTCTCTCCCCCTTCTTTTCTCTAAAAATAAGTAAATAAAACCTTAATAATAATAATAATAATAATACTTAACTTACAGGGTTGTTCTAAGGACTAAGTGAGGTCGGGCTGAACCCATGGTTGGCGCCCACAGCCTCTGGCAGCCATTGTTACAGTTCTGTGTTCCACTTTGTTGCCAAGACCTGGTGTCACAGGTGACTCTCTTGTTTCCCAGATCTGGAAAGCCCTAAACAATCATTTCTTCCCTCACAAACCCTTTGGAGACCTCCAGTGAGGGAAGAGTGTGGGAAGTGTGGCTGCAGGTGTGGGAGAGAGGCCATCCCAGGGCCAATGGGAGAGTGGAAGCCCTAAGAGCATTCTGTAGCCGCCTGGGCATCCTGCAAAAAGCTCGGAGATGGTTAAGAGACCTGGGCTCTAGAATGGGCTCCACCCTACCTCAGTAGGCTCTTCATTTTCCTAGACCACAGCTTCCTCATTCGTGAAGTGAAGAGCTTAATTTAGACTAGTGACTCCGCTTTATGGGATGGGGAGAGGGTCCTCAGTTACAGTTTGGGGTCCTTGGATCCAGATGCACAAGGCCTGCAGCCAAATCAATAATCCATCTCGCATGTAGGTGCTGAGCTAGTTTTAAAACACATACAGGGGCTGCTGTAATTTTAAAATACATGTTGAAGGATTATTTAATGCACAGTGGCTTTTTATCAGCATGAAATTTTTATGCATAGTTACTAAAAGTATAATTACAATTCCTTGGAGGAGTTCAAAGGTGTTTTTTGTTTTGTTTTGTATGTTTGTTTTTTTAAATCCGAGAGAGAGAGAGAGAGAGAGAGAGAGAGAGAGAGAGAGAGAGAGAGAGAGACTGAGAGAAGAAGAAACAAAGAAACTTCGATGTGAGAAACATCAACCCATCCATACTTGCCTCAATTGGGGATCGAACCTGCAACATAGGTATGTGTCCTGACCGGGAAAGTTTTGGGATATAGGACAACATTCCAAATGAACCACTTGGCCAGAGCCAAAGATGTTTTTGAAGCTTTAAGTTTGATAAGTTCGAAAAGTTTGGCAACAACTGAATCAGATAAAGGATATACTCAGCCTTTCCCAGACCATGGCTCCTCATTCCAGACTGACCAACAAACATCCCTCCCCTTCTGACCTCAGTCCCGTTGGACAAATAACAATGACTAGAATAGGTCCCCAGTGGCAGTGAAGACAACAAGGAAGGGAGAGGGGCAGGTAAGAAAGAGCAGTGTTACTTAAGGGGAGGAAGACAACTTTTATAAAAAAATCTGGGAAATCCTCAGGATTCTATCAGTTTTGAGGTCTTTTTTTTAAAAAAGTGACCTGTCACTTCCCTGTGTTTGTCATTGTTTCCCACTGCACATATATTTGCAACACATGGGAAGTGGGAGGAGCTGCAATGTCCTCCAAATTCCCCTCACACCCTGTTCCCACCTTTATCCTCTAGGAAAATTTGTTGTTTTGTTTAACTTTTCAGGTCTGATAGAATCTGATAAAAATCTGATAAAGGTTATGGACCCTTGTTCCAGAAAAAATGCAGCCACACCTACCCATACATGTATAATTTCACACACAGTTTCAATGGATTTACCACCCCTGAATTCACAGACCTCCTTGGGGATTTACCAGCCCCAGGTTAAGAAATCCTGCCCTTGTGTGAGTTGCTTTCAATAAGTTTAAATTTACCTTCTCTTGATTTTTCATAGATATAAGCTCTAAAATTCCCACAGCACTTTTAATGGAGCCTCTGTGTCCCCTTATCCGAGGGCTATTATAGGTTCTTAGCTTTTGGAAGACTGGGTCAGAAAAAGGTGCGTGCTGTAAGAGGGAGCATCACGCAGATCAACAGCATTGACGGCCTCAAGGCTAGGTTCTTTGGGTAGCTGGTGTGAGGTGAATGGAACCAAGAAAGGGGCTTCGGAACAGAGTTCCTGGAGGGTGAAGCATCCCTTCTGACAGTGCTATTTTTATAAGTTTCCACCCCAACAACTGTGGGCTGGCAGGCCTGCAGTCCTTAAAATGGAAAGCGCTCTCACTTCTGGGAGGGATCTCCCAGCTCCACCCATCCTCCCACCTACCCACTGGGGCAGCTTTCCTTTTGCCTTCAGATCCTATATGGAGACACCTTTACCTAGGGCTCATCTTCCTGCTGAGGCAGCCCACCCAGCCTGCTCAATGCTGTGAGTCCCTAAATGAATGAGCCCAAAGCAGGGGAGATTTTTCCCATGCGCACAAAGCATAGCTCTGAATTTAAAAGCCCAGAGGTTATTTACCAACTTGAGTCCAAGCTCAGTTGGCCCAAGAGCATCCATCCTTACACTTACCTTGCATCCAACATGTGCCCTGAAATGGGTGAGAGGGTAACAGGTCTGGAGGGGCTCAGGGGAAAACCAACAGGTCTCCAGTGACCTGGCTTGGCTAGGGAGGCTTGGCAAGGGAGGTAAATTCCCCAGATACCAGGATGTTGGGCAATATTTCAAAGAATGAAATTCATTGCTATTACAGTCCTTCCTCTACCCCATCCTGAACTCTATGTTCCATCCTTTTCCTCTACAATGTATTATGAAAATGATCCATTGTTCTCTATAATCTTAGCCTACTGGGTTCAATTCTAGCTTGGCTTTCTAGGACCCTAAACATATAGTTGTCTAGATATCTTTATAGGTTGTGTAAGAGTGTGAGCAGTTTGAAGGAAGGCTGGCAGAGGAAAGACCTACATATTCAAACTCTTTCACCTAATTCTTTCATTGTTTGATTGTATTTAATTCTTTTTAGTGATTTTAAAGCCATTCTTTTTCTTTTATTTTTATTTATTTACTTAAATTTATTGGAGTAGCATTGTTTATTAACATTACCATTTGATTTAACAAATTACTTTACCCAGTAAATATGTGTGGAGCTCTAATTAGGTGAGGATGCTAGGGTATAAGGGACACAGGGAAGTGTAAAGATGTACTTGGATATGGGAAAATATAACAGTGAGTACAATTTGGATTCTGCTTTCAAGAACTTGCTGTCTAGGGGAAGAAATAAGATGCATGATAAAATACCATATGATTTCACTTTATATGTGGAATCTAAAGAACAAAATAATGAACAAACAATAGAAACAGATTCATAGACACAGAGAACAAACTGATGGTTGCCAGAGGGGGGCGGGGTTGGGGGACAGGGTGGGAAATCTGAAGGGGTTAAGAAGTACAAATTGGTAGTTACAAAATAGCCACAAAGATATAAAATACAGCATGGGAGATATAGTCACGAATATTGTAATAACCATGTATGATGCCAGGTGGGTACTAGAAATATTGGGGGAACACTCTGTAAAGTATGTGATTGTCTAACCTCTATGTTGTACACTTGAAACTAATGCAAAATAATATTGAATGCAAACTCTAACTGAAAAATAAAATTTAAAAAAAGTAAAAAAAAAAAAACACAAAACCAAAATCAATCACTAAGGAACAGGGAGTTGTAGTCCAAAGACCAAGGCCAAGCATGTCAGAAGCCTGCATGATCCCTCCACAGCTTTCTTTCATCCTCAGGCTGAGCTGATAATGCAGCTCTGGGTGGAGAAATGACCACTGGTCTTCAAGGCTCTGACAGACTCTGTGTCATGACACTTTCCATACGGGAAGCAGCATGTAGAACTTTTTTCCTTCTGTATGTTCTCTGAGAATCTCCCTGAGGAGTCTCCCTTCCTCTTGCAGAAGGTAAGAGCCAGATCTTTCCTTTCCTCTGCGTCTCCTCATAACATCACATACAGTGAGTGCTCAGCACACAAGGGGTGCTCTTCCTGTCCACAGTGCAGAATGACCGACATAACAGTTAATAGCATTTCCTCATTTTACAGACAAGGAAAGAAAAAAAACATAATCACAGTAGTGCTTTTATAATATACGCCACACACACTTTGCTTGTATTAACTCATTTAATCCTCACAATAATCCTATAAGGTAGGCACCATTATTCAGGAATTTGCCCAAGTTCACACAAAGAGTGAGCAGGTCACACAACTAGTAACGTGGGATTCAAAGCTAGGCAGTCTGGCTCTCTTGGCCACTGAGTGATGCTACCTGGATGGAAGTAGCATAGGTCTGATAAGAGGGAAAGTGGGAGCACAACATAGGAATCCTTCCTTCCAGGTCTGTCTATGCAATGAACCCACTTGAGACTTCACTGTCTACATGATGAAAACAAGAATCTTCAGTCCCTGCAGTCCCTAAGGCCCTACCTCAGTTCCTGTCTTCATGTAACCCCAACATAGCAGAGAGAAATTTTACCGAACAACACTGACCCTCCTTCCTCAGGAGACAGAATGCACTGGGGACCACCTGCCTGCAAGGCCACTCCCCCCGCTCCCCCCCCCCCCCCCCCCC
>PVKM010039981.1:0-13613 GCA_004027735.1 Carollia perspicillata | reverse complement strand
GACCTCCAGAACCGGAAGAGAACAGGCCTCATGTGTCTGAGGATGACATTCGTGGTGACTCGTTCCACCAGCAATGGGAAATTCACGCGCTGTCTCAAAGGGTCGTTATGAGGGTGAAATAAGGTTTAAAAAGAGCTTGAAACAGGACTTGGCATAGAAGAAGTAATTAAGTGAGCCCTGTCTGGTGTGGCTCCGTGGATTGAGTGCTGGCCTTCAAACCAAAGGGTTGCAGGTTCGATTCCCAGTCAGGGCACATGCCTGGGTTGCAGGCCAGGTCACCAGCTGGGGGCGTGCAAGAGGCCACCACACACTGATGTTTCTCTCCTTTTCTTCCCCCTCTCTAAAAATAAATAAACCGTTTTGTTTAGAAGAAGTATTATCGTTTAACTTTTTTAAATGGTGAACAAGATAAATACAGTTCGTGTCCTCACAAAACTTCAGTCGTGTGGGGGACAGGGCTCAGCGGTTAAACAAGCAATTATGATAAAACGTGGAAGGGCTAAGGCAGGGACCGTCAGAGTCAGCCGGCGGGACTGTCTAACTTCATACAGGCCTGGTGATGGCCTTCAAAAGACATCTCAGGGTGAGAAGCCCCAGAAAGCCCAGCGACGTTTTCTACCGAAAAGGAAGGAAAACATCGTCGCACCGTCTGGACAACCCAAGTGGACCTTTAAAGGAGTGTGGCCCTCCTCCTGTGCCAAAGCTTTTAAATGTGTCCCTTTTCAATGTTCAGTGCTTTCTAGGTCATAACTGCCCACCTGAATGTGGCCTTGACCTAGGACACTCATGTGACTAGCAGCCCCCGGTTCCTCATTGAGCTGTTCCCCCACCGCCGTGACAGGGCACAGAGGGGAGCTCCTGAGTGACGAGGCCCCTGTGTCCCACTGTGGTAGAGCACCGGCTCCTTTGCTCCGGAAAAATGACACTAAATCACGTTCTCTAGTAAAATGCCCACAAGCTGGGTGTGGGGGTTTCCTAAGCCAGTCTTAGGAAAATTCTCCGAGACCGGCGACATTGCAGAACCTGAATTGTATTCGCGCCCATTAAAGCCAAACACACGTCTGTGCCACAATCAGACGGACACACAAAACAAGATGAGCGCGTGGGAAGAGCCCCCTGAACAACAACTAGAGGGGCACGAAGCCAACTTATACTGGGAGATGATAATAAAAACTAAATAGACAAACTAAGCACTTCCGTCCTCAGTACCTGAGCGGGCAAGGTGGCTGTCGGGGTCACCTTTTTTACAGAGGCTGGCGGCACAGAAAATGATCGGAGAGCCAGAGGCGTGCCTGCCTCCCAGTGATGGCACACCTGCTCCATGACCGGTACAGGGAACTAAGTCCCAGAAGGGGGATACCAAGAACATCCATTTAAAACAGCGTGTTTTCAAAATGCCTGAAGGTTTCCAGTGAAATGCTGCAACAGATATTTTAGAAGAGTTTTGGAGAACAGTAACCAGTAACCTTCTGGGATTTCCAAAATGAGAAGCAAGTGGAAAAAACATTTGCAAACATAATAAAGAAGTGTTGGAACAGCCACTCACCCACTGAATAAAGGCAGTCATCAGTTATCCCAGAAAAAAGTATCGATGCCTATGTTTTTATTAATAGGATACAGTCTTGCAGAGAGAACAGACTTTGAAACGTGGACTAGAAAACACGCTGTCGCTGTCGTTCCTTACAATGAGAGGATCCCTTGCTGTTCCAAGGTTACTTTTATATCCACTCACTCACATGAAATCCACCATGTCCTGCAAGATGGGCCACCTGCACATTTCCGCTTTCAAGGCTCAGATTTCGGATTTGCCCACCGGGCTGTCTCTCATGGCCAAGTCACCCCCTCAGCACCTCCACATGGGCCTCTCCGTCGCAAAGACTGGAGAAGGTGAATGAATGAACACGCCCCTCAGGGGTCCCAAAACGCCAGCGGGCTGAACTGAGAATAATGCCGGAGGAATTAGCCTCTGCTCTCAGATAAATGTGCTGTCAGCTCCTGCTCCCAGAGGCAGGGCTGATGAATGATCACTCTGCCCAGAGAACATCTGCTCTGCCCTTTTAGGCAGCATTCCTCCTGGGGAGACCCCAGAGGGGATGGCGATGTGGCCACCTTGAAGCCAGCAGGTCAGTGCCCCCCCACCCTGCCCTCCACACGCAGCTCCTATGGAGAGCTTCCTGTCTCCAAGGGCTTCCGGCAGAGGAAGGGGTCAGATGGTGCAGGGGACCTGGGCGGGGTGGGGGAGGGGCGGGCTGAGACACAAGGGAGGCGGCACCGGAAGATGTTGCCTCGTTTGAGTCTACTTCATTAGCAGTAAAGGAAGCACCTGTCATCTTCTTGGGGAGTCATGGGCTTGGGGACATTAATATCCTCGTTTTGTTTTTTTCTTCTATTTACCACATTTTCCTCTCACTGCTCCTAGACTCCGAGCTCTTTGAGACCCTGGTCCATATCTCACTCAATCTCTGTGACCTCAGCACTGGCCTTAATGCCAGGCACAGGGTACTGTTTGGAGAGCACCTGACGGAGGGTGGAGTGAGCGGGTGGGGAGAAGGAAGGCTGTGGGGAGGGGATGAATGGATGGACGTGCCCATGGGTGGATGGGTGGGTGGATGGATACAGGTGTGGGTGGTAGGTGGGTGGGTGCATAAACGGGTGGATGGACGGATGGATGGTAGATAAATGGATGGAAGAAGGGTTGGGTGAGAGGATAGATAGATGGGTGGACTGGCGGATGGTGGACAAAGGGATGGTTGGACAGATCAGTGTAAGGAAGGGTGGATGCTGGATGGATAGATGGATTGGCAGATGGCTGGGCAGGTAGATGGATGAATTCAACGAACAACCCTTAGGCACCTACTCTGTGCCGAGCACAGTGCTAGGCCCTGGGGACACGGGGGTGGAGGACAGCTGCTCTGAACTTCAGAGGACCCCCGAGTGCCCGGGGTGAAAAGCCACCTCACTGACTCCGCACACGGTAAGCACTACGAGGAAGGGGCGGCAGCACTGAATCTCAGCACAGCGAGAGGGTGTATCCCCAGTAAGTCCTGATGATTCTCGAGTGTCCCGCGGCCACCAGGCTCAGCAGATCTCCCACACCCTCCGTGGCACCCCGTTAGCCCAGCGAGCCCTCCAGAGCCCGTCCTAGTTCCTTCCCCCGGGGGCCTCCAGAGTCAGCACCCCTCCCCCTTTTCCTTGACTGCCAAGGCTGTGGGCCAAACCCCTCCCCCACACAGCCGAGGATCTGAAGACTCAACTCTAACCTTGATCACAGAAATACAGAGGTGGTGTGGCAGTGCCTACTAGCCAAGGGGTGTGGCGAATTTCAAGTTCAACAACACAGCAGCTAACTTGGGAAAACAACCGATTTTCCCTAATCCCTGGGTTTCCCATCTGTAAAACGATAACGCGTAATATCCACGCCAGAGGACCGTGAAAGGGTTGCGTGAGAACTGCCCGGGACCAAGTCACACACCGTCTGCAGCACGTGGACACCGGGCCCTCGCCGGCGACCGCTGACCTCCCCGCCCCCTGGGATTTGGGGACACTGTTTGTTTCCCATCACCTTCGGTCATAAGAATCCACCTCTCCAGCATCTGGGCCAGGCTCCCAGTCAAACACATTCCTTTCTCCACCCGTCCCCACGCTTCCACACGGATTCAGCTCCTCTTCCGTGGGCGTGAGCAGGAGATCCCTCTGCCACGCTCTGGCCCAAGTGCCGGTAGCCGTCAGGAGCTGGCAGCCGTAGGCCCCCTGAGCTCAGCGTCTGGTACCAACTATCGCTCAGCGTCTGGTACCAACTATCGCTCAGGAAATATCCGCTGAATGAAACCAGAATGGCTGCGGCCGCCGCCCGTCCCCCTGGAGCCCACGTGAGTGCGGCTGGGCACGCCAGGCCGGGGCTCCCGGTCAACACGTCACTCTCAGTATCAAGAAAGGCCAGGCCCGGAGAAAGCACTTCATCAACACTGGGTACTGAGTAGGTATGAATTCTTCCAAGGAAGCCACTGTTCCTGTGTCTTGAGAGCAAGATCAGAACCCTGGATGAACTAGAATGCTCAGGAAATGGGAGGATCCTGTCAGTTTAGTTTCTGGTGGGTCAGAATAAAATCCCAACCCTGGGGTACAGAAGTGCAGCAAATGGAGCAAATTCTGCCAGCTAAGGAGATCAGGGAAGGCTTCCTGAAGGAAGTGGGTCTTGAAGGATGACAAAGAGGTTCCCTAGGAACCCCAGTACTGTGCTAGAGACTCAGAGAGTGTCCAATTCATTGGAAGGATGGGCAGCAAGTTAATTACAATGATCTTGAACAAATCAATTATCATGACCAGGCTGTTCAAACTGCCTTCCCTGAGAGCCTGCCCTTCGGCCCTTGGACTGACCCCCAACCACCACCACCAAGGATAAGACAGAGGGCTTACCCTTCCCACCCTGGGGCTGCGTTAGAGATAGCCGCCTCCCTCCGACAGGTAGCTGAGCCACAGGTCCCTAACAGAGCCCAGGACAAGTGAAGACATGTCCTTCCTTGGGAAAATAAAGAGAACAAATTTGATTACTCTGCAGAGCTTTTCCCACTCACACAGTCCCTGCTTATAAATAACAAACAGGAAAGCGATCAGATCCAGTTGAGTCTACTGTTTTTAAACATCTCATTTGAGCTTGAGAAGAGAAGAGCTCTGACTTCATCAGATTCTCCACCCCGGGCAGAAGGTGGTGAGAGACTCCAGAACCATCTCCCCGCCATCCCGGGGTCCCCTCACCCAAACCGCTCCAGCCCCTGGAGGAGGGTCACTGTGGCCGGATTATCTTTGTCTAGAAGTCATAAAGCATATTCACTGAAGTAAAACCTAAAACTAGCCAATCAGCCGCCTCCTGAGCTGTCGGGGGAAAAAGGCATCTCGCTCACCCTTCCCTCGACACCCTTCGGAGCCGGTGTGGAGCACCTGCACACACCGGGCACAGGGTGGCTGCTCAGGGGCCTCCCAACAGCCTTGCCAGGTAAGAGGCCTGACCACAGCCGTCATGTGGAGAAAGAGGCTCTGGGCTGGGTGCCTGGCTCCTGGGACAGCTGATGGGACCGACGCGGCAGTCCAGGTACTGCCTCCTCGCCCACGGTGTCTTTTTCCCAAACTGGGTGCTTCTCAGCAGCCCAAGAAGCTCAAGTTTAATTTTTTTGCCCCAAAGCTTTAGGAAACATGCAAATTTCCCTTTGCCTCAATGTTGCCAAGAGAACCTGGGCAGAAATCACATCTGTTTAGGGCATTACTAAGTGCACAGAGCATAACACACAGTGAGCACTCAGTAAATATGGTGAGTGGTTGATTTTTATCTGTAGGAAAAGAGTTGCTCCTCTGATTTTTAAAAATTTTCTACATCAGCCCCATAACAATGATAATTCTTTCAAGGTTTACAGAACGAAATGTTGGTTCCCAGAAATGGGTCTTTCGCAGGAGCCAGCGAGGCAGCAGGCCTGGTGGGGGAGGGGCATGGCCCAAATACTTGAAACCTGGCCAGAAGGTTGCTCCGCACAGTGGTGGCAAAGTAGCGTATGGTCAGCCACCTTTGGTAGAACAACAAAGGGAGGAGAACAGATACAAAATAGACAGTTGCTACTTTTTAATTCTCATCCACCGGAAGGTGAGTACTTGTGCCCCTCCCAAACCTTCCAAAACGAAAATAAAAGAATTTAAGGACAGCTTCGGCACAACGTTGTGAATGTACTAAATGCCACTAAATTTTCACCTTTAAAATGGTTAATTTTGTATTATGTAAATTTCACCTGGATTGAAAAAAAACCAACAACAAAATCCACCCCCAGCACTGTTTTCCGAATGTGACCCCACTGCCTGGTGCAGTGGGAATCACACCAGCTGCAGGCGAGAAATCAGCTGGTGACAGACAGCGAGGCAGACTGAGCCAGGACTTTTTTTCCCTAGGAAACAGGAAGGGCAGGGAAATAAATGGTCTCATGGCAGTGATACTGGCCACGTGGGCGTTGGTGCGCACTGTGGACCCCGGGCTGGGCCAGGAATCTCAGGTGTGTTACAAACAACACCCCCAAGGCTCGGCGGGACCTATTACCACAGCTCACAGCTGAGAAGACTCACCTAAGAAACTCGGTGCGTCTATGCGTGGTGTCTGCTTTGAGCCAGGCAAAGGCCCACTGTTGAATGAGGAATGAGGAATGGTCCCTGCTCCCCAGAACCTCCTTCTCCATGCGGAAGGGGACGGACAGGTCAAGGGTAAGGAGGAAGAGCCCGCAGTGGAGGGCATAAGGAGCAAAGGCAGCGCTGCTCACCTGGGAGACATCTCTAGCCCCCATCACCCCAGTCGGGTTGCCTGCAGGCTCCCGTGAGTTCTCGGCAGGGAGGCAGGCATCTAAGACCTAGATAGACCCAGGAGACCTAGAAGACCGCCTGCCTTCTCCCCTCCACCCTGAGTTTACCCTGGCTCTAGCCAACCTGGCCTCGAGTTCACACTCATATCTCATCTCCGGGCCTCTGCACAAGCTCTCCCCTCCAGCTGTTTTTGCTCATCGATTCTCGGGATGTGGAGCCCACGTGCCTGGCTCGGATTCTCCAGGTCTGCCTCGACTGGCCCTGTCGTCTCGGGGGAAACAAAACTTCTCTCAGCCTCTCTGCTCACATGGGGGTGATGAAGGAACACTGAAGGAGCTGTGACCCCTGGGAAAACATGTAGCAGAAAGAGGCGAGAATGACCTCTGGCTGCCCTTCCATCACAGTTTGGCTCCCAAGGCCATTCACAGGGGAAAAGCTTTGTTTCCAAGGAGGCTGATGGTGGGAGGGAAGCCGCCCACCCTGAGCCAGGGCCTGGCCACACCTGGCCTGTAGGAGCCGAATGGAAGGGCCAAAGGTGGGTCCTTTGAGCACTGAACCGAAAAGAGAAACTACTTCACTGAACTGAGCACACCAAATATATTAAAAGTTCATATGTGTGTTAAAACACACACACACATACACACACACACACACACACACACACACACACTCATCGGTCAGCTCTGGAGGATGCCAGGGAAGCAGCAACTCATGATTCTGGAAACGGGAGGGTCAGGGAAAGGGCCTGCACGTCGCCTGCCCTCCCTGCTCGAGCTGCCCATCGGGGTCACCCAGCAGTTGTTGATGAGAAGTGCTTCATAAAGAAGTCCAGCAAAGAAATAAGGACATTAAGTGTTGGCATATCATCATTTTCCGACACCTGAGGAATCAGGGATCCTGGCAGTGATGGTCAGCTATGGCAAAACCCAGCGCTGAAAGGCTCATGGGGGATTTTTAAATAAATGGATGACGCTGACAAGCCCTGACCCAACCACTGGCCGATCCTAAGGGGGCCAGCTAGACATGGTGTCCCCTCCTGATGCCAGCTCTGGCCAAATACAGAACCCAAATCTGATTGGGCCTCTGCACCAAACTTCCAAGTCACTGATACACAGGGACAGAGGGACAAATTAAACAGCAGCCCCATGGTGCCACCAGCTGACTCCAGAAGGTAGGGAATTGCAAGAGACCAATGACCTGGTGTTTTCAACAAACAAATGACAGGAAAAAAAAAACTGTCATAGATCCAAAGAGCCATAAAAGACTTAGCAAGAAAACGCAACACATATACCTTGTGTGGACCCTGACTCCGATGAACAAGCCAACCGCAGCCACATGTGAATGACCGTCAGCAGAAATGGACCACTAACTACATGCTTGGGATACAAAGGAACCAGTATTTTATTTAGATGTGCCATTGATATTGCTGTTATGTTTCTGAAAAAGGGAATGCCATGGAGGTGCACACAAAGGTATTTGGATGACACAATGTGTCAGGAACTTGCTTTGAAATCCATCAGGGAAAAGAAAAATGTTTGTGGCAGGGGGTGGGAGTGGGTAACAGACAAAACGAAATTGTCCACGCATTGCTAATTCTTTTAAGATGGGAAATACATAAAGGGAGGCTAGTTATAAAGTTCTCATTTGTTTTGTTTGTATATGCTTAAATTTCCTCATAATAAATGTTTGAAATGGGGAAAAAGCAGAGTCGGCCCTGGAACCTTTTCTACTTGGGAGAAAATGGCAATTTCAGGCAAATCATTGGTCAAGGGAAAGAACGTGGATTCAGCCTTTGGGCCAAGAGACAACCTGTGTTCCAAGAGACAACCTGGGGCGGTAGGCAGAGATCCATCCTGGCAAACTGAGGTTCGAAACAGTGCAGATCTAGAAAAAAACCCTCCTCCAGGTGGTTGAAGCCACATCTGCATCATTTACATTGGCTTTAAAATAATGTAGTGTTTATCTTCCTTCAGTCTAAATATGGGTTCAGATGACACTGTCCTGGAAAGCGGCTGCTCCTGGCAGCAACCCGCATGAAAGTGGGCATGGCAACCCAAAGGTGTCAGGTGGGATGTGAAAACCCGCCTTCCTGTGCCAGGTGAAGGACAGAGGGGACCACACTCGTTCTGGGGAAGAGCCGTGGGGTGCTGCTCTCTGTTGGGAAATGAACACTCTGGAACACCCCAGGTCCACTCCTGCATCCTAGATGCGAGGGATGGGGGCAGGGGGCTGCAGGGCAAGGCCGACCTTGATTGTAAGGAGTGGATTGTTTTTGTTTTTTCTGAAGGAAAATGAAATTCCTGCTCCCCAGAATCTCAGAAGGCAGATCTGAGGGTGGAAGGTAGGCTAGGAGAGCAGGCCTGGGGCACAGGCCTGGGGCGCCTGCTCCTCCCCATGCACCCTCCCCGCTGCCGTTCTCTGGCTGGAGGGGACGGTAGCAGACCGCAGCCTCTGAGAACCGGGCTCCAGGCCCTCTAGGAGCCTCTGGAGCCAATCACACCTCGTGGAGGGCTTTGTGTTTTCCAAGCCATAGGTCGATCCTCCCGGGATCGGCTCTTCGATACATTCTTGTATGGCAGCACAGACCAGATTTAGAGGGGTTAATGGAAAGAATTAGGGCCGGGTCAGAATCTCCCTTTAGAATCCAGGAAAGAAAAAAAAAATTGCCTTTCCCTGCTACCAGTCCAAGGTGACTGCAGCAACAGCTGATGAGTTCGTGGTCTGGGGACTCCAGCCTCCAGGCTGGGCGTGGACCAGAGCTGCGTGCGGGTGCCTCCCAGCCCTCAAGTCGGGGAGGGACCCTGAGGAGCAGGAGAGAGTCCAGTTGAGAGCCTGTGCTGTGCCAGGGACTCCGTATCAGTGATAGCAATGCCCATGGCACCAAACAGCAAGTCCTGGGCACAGACTTTGAAATAGCAAAAGGCAGGATGCATGTCTACTGTCGTTTCTTGATATCAAATAAAAAGCACCTGATATAGGGCCTGGAACAGAGTAGGCAGTCACCTGAGGGTCTATTTTATCGCAGTCATTACTATAGTTTTATTCTTGTTACTATGGATTCGTCATGAGGAAACAACACCTGTTATATTACCTACTCAGCAAAACTGGTACATTAAAAAAGGGGTTATTTTTTAATTCCCTGGTTCAATTTTGTATCAAAATCTACTTTTTTTATTGATTCATGCAAAACCCATAAAGTGACATAGATACTTTGCATTTGCATTTAAGAATATCGCTGCCGTGGGAGAATCTCTGGCCCTGAAAGTTCCAAACCCAGAGCGCACCCCCCACACGGTCTGCCAGAGCACACAGCCGTGTCTGCCGGCCGGGGCCCACGCCGACAGAGCGGGGCCCAGTCAGCCCCTAGACTCAAGCCTGTGGCACACACTCTGTGCTCTTGACCCCATTCCTTAACCATCCAGACTCTTGTGACTTCATCCATAAAACAGGGCAGATGCAGTCTGTCTGGGATTTCCATTAGGAGGAGGAACCACGTGTTCGCCCAGCAGCTGGACAAGACAGTGGCGGCGGCGGGGAGGGCTGGTCCCCTCCCCGATCTACCTGCTCTGTCTCCATCTGTCATCTGAGACCTGACCCCTGCCCTAAGACCACATCTTTATAGTCACCAAGTCCAGCCACCTCCTGTCCGTGGGGAACGTGAGCCCAGGAGACCTGGTTGCTGGGACTGCTCCCGAAGGCTAAGCTGCAGACAGATAGCTATGCTACTGTGCCAATACTGTGTCCCTTTCAAGTATGATCTTCCTCCATGAAGCTCTCTGTGACACTGCCACCCAGAGAGGTGGCACAACTCCTTGTCACCCCTGCAGTTGTGTCATTTCCTTACGGTCCACGTACCCCTCCCACAACCAGCCCCACTGTGAGCCCCAGGCCCTGTTCTCACCTCCTCCCAGCACATATGACCACACGAAGCTCAACGGACTTTTAATGAATGAGCGAAGGAGGGAGAGGGAGGACTTCGGGGAGAGCCACCTCCAATTCCTCACCAATCGCCAAGGTGTCTGGTCTGATTAAAAATAGCAAATCCACCAGCTAAACCCCTCATGTTCCCCACTTGCCACAGTAGGCTCCTAGTCACCTCACTAACAGGACTCCACGGGCCTGGGGACGTTTGCAGAAAGGCCTGCAGGGGAGGTCAGTGGTGGGAGAAGCTGAGGTGCGTGGGCCTGAGGGGCTCTCATCCGTGGCCTTTCTGGGGAGACAGTCAGTTGCTGGTGCCCCTCTGGCCATAGACACAGGCTCTGCCCCCAGAGAAATCTCTTCACCCTGGCTCAGCTGGGAGTTCACCACCTGCTCACACCTCCAGCTCCCTCCCCAAACTTTGCTCCACTAGGGCAGCCAAGCCAGAATCTCTGCCCAACTAGGAGCTGAGGGAAGAATGCTCTGGATAACCCACTGCGGCTGCAGTTGTGATGGCTGGGCTCCGGAGCATGAATCTCTGAGTGGGGGGCCAGTCTCATCCCCTCCTGCTCCAGGTGAGGCAATCCCATCAAGGTTCTGGGGCAGCCCGAGGAAGCGGGCAACGAACCCCGGCCTTGTAGCCCCGATTCCATCCTGCCACCTGAAGGGACCCGATCTCTAAGAAAACCCCGGCACACACATTCACGTTCTATTTCCTGAAAACAGTTCCTTACATGAAAAGGAACTATACTGCCCATGTTCATGTCCACGATGAGAAACTTTCATTTATTTTTAAACGAACTCCAGACTTGCAGAGAACGCAGGGCCCTTGCCTGTGGGCACATGTGCCTCTCCTACTTGACTTTTCAGGGTTAAATGAGTTTCCTCTCCCAGGTGACCCCCAAGGTGAGGACACAGTCACACACCTTATAATTATATGTCCCCCTGCCAGCCTTGAGGCGACATCTGGGCCCAAAGAGCAAGCCCCTGTCCCTCACCTGAGAACAGGACTCGGGACCTGAATGACGTGGAGCCCCCTCTCCACTCACCTCTGCACTCTCAGGCACCCGGGCGATGTCCCCCCACCTCCCCCCATCCCCGCACACACAACCTACAGGGGCAGGAAGGAGACAGGGAGGACAGCGGCACTCTCGCTTTGCCAGCTGGGGGCCAGTGGCGAACCATATGGAGAATCAGAACACCTGAATTGAGCTTCTGCATCTGGGAATGTCTGACCCTCTGGCCTGGTTCCTTAACTCCTCAAAGAAGCTGGAGGCAGAGGCCCTGCCTCGCATTCAGGACAGTGATGGAAGAAGCGGCCTTAGTGTCTCTCCACTGGGCACGTAATGGGGCAGGAGCTTGCCGGATGCTCTAGGTCACCAGTGTGCGGAGCTGGGGAGTGGGGGTGAATCCTCCCCACTCTGCCCTAGAGGGCCTGTGTCTACCTTGTCAACACTCTTCCGACACCTGTTTACAAGGAGTTCCAACACTTCCTTCCTTCATGATCACTTATTCATTTGTCGTTATTGGGTTTCCTTGAGAACAAAGTCAATCTTCGGGTGCTTTGTCTATTATTGATCAGGATCGTGATGTGTGTGTACCCTTCTCCAACCTCATGCTATGTGATACAGATTTTTGGTCATGTTTGTGATTAATCTGCAAAAATAATACTGTAGCAAAATTAAAACGGAGCCTCAGTGGAACCATTTTAACACAAAGTAGCAGTCTGTTACTTAAACAATCCTTTTGAAAAGTTCCTGTTAGCGCAGCCGGTAATTTGATATATAAAGGTTTTAGTTGTTATAAGAAGAATTCTTTACTAACCAGAAAAGGCAGCAATTATCATTTTAGTTTTTTTAAAAAACAATAATTCTAGCCCTGCTTGGTGTGGCTCAGTGGGGTTGGGTGGCATCCTGCAAACCAAAAGGTCACTGGCTTGATCCCTGGTCAGGCCCACGCCTGGGTTTCAGGCCAGGTCCCGGGTTGGGGCACGTGTGAGAGGCAACTGATCGATGTTTCTCTTGCACGTCAATATTTCTCTCCCTCTCTTTCTCCCTCCCCATCTCTAAAATAAAATCATTTTTTAAAAAGGCAACAATTTTATATTGTAAAAAAATTGTGTGAAAAGGACGTAAGGTAGAATACTCTACAGACATCAAAGTTTGTGTAGTAGAATATTCAGAGCACTGGCACGGAAGAAGATTCCCGGCACACCTACAGGGAAACTGACTGTGGGATGGTAGTTTCTGTAAAATTTGTTCACTGTCACATGTACATTCAAAAGAGAAGAACGTCCCAAAATGCCACGATGGTTATTTCCAGGTGGAGGAATTACAGTCTTTTGTTTTGCATTTTTCTGTGTTTTATGTCTTCTGCAATTAGCACATATAGTGTTTTAAATGGAAAGAAAATACATTTTGATCTTTTAATCAGATAGGTAAATAAATAAATGTTCTCCAGAACAAAACGGGGACTGATGCCAACAGCTAATGTGAACATTATCGATCGCTCTCGCCCAGAATAGCGTGAGGGGGCTCTGCTCTCCGGGGTTCCCTGCGGGGAGACCCTTCCGCAGCAGCTGGGGCACAGGACGGGGCCAGATAACAGTGTTGTCTTTGATGTCCTCGGCCCCCGTCCTGGCAGGCGCCATGGAAACAAAAGCTCATTCTGGCTGCAGCCGGCCTTCAGTGCCCACCGTTTGGCCCTGCTGCGACACCCGGCTGACCCCTGCACCCACACGCAGGCTGCCTTTGCAGCCTGCCCAGCTGGGCCAGAGCCTCTCTCCACCTCCAGCCAATGTGACAACACTGCTTTTTCTTTTTCCAAACCAGCGCTGGGTCTTCGTGGCCCCACTAAAGTGAGAACGAAGTGTTCACGGGGATTATCTCAGGGTACGGGGATTCCAGACAAATTTGTTTAACTGTGCTATCTACTTTTTTCCCTAAGGAACATGTTTGTGTGCCAAGGGACATTTTAAGATAATGAAAAATTTTTTAATGTGAGCCCACACTTCCCAAACTGCACTTGATTGCTGTGTATTCTAAGCACAGATTTTAAACAGCCAGCTGCCGGAAGCCCCGAGGTGGAGGGTGGGGTGGGGGTAGGGGTGGAAGGCCTCCCAGGAGCTCACAGCAGAAATCAGTCAGAGGTCAGGCGGGGCTGAGCCAACCGACCACCGACTGGGAGGCAAAGTGCGAGCCTAACCAGGTCACGCCTTTGCCTGCCACAAGGTCAACGGCACCCAAGGTCAGTGGGCCCCAGATCGACCTGGACACCCCATGCCACCACCCGTGCCTGGCACGGAAAGCTGACCAGCATAGAGCGGCAGTAAAACCCCACAGGAACGCAGCTTCCCCCCCGAC
>PVKM010039980.1:0-13595 GCA_004027735.1 Carollia perspicillata | reverse complement strand
AGAGAGAGAGAGAGAGAGAGAGAGAGAGAGAGAGAGAGAGAGAGAAAGAAAGAAAGAAAGAAAGAAAGAAAGAAAGAAAGAAAGAAAGAAAGAAAGAAAGAAAGAAAGAAAGAAAGAAAGAAAGAAAGAAAGAAAGAAACTGTGTGTGCAGGAAAGAATGAACACCTGGGCTCAGGCAGCAGACAGCCTGCATGCCGGCTGGTGAGGAGTGTGGGGAAACAAGAGCTGCCCAAATCCTGGAGACCTGCAGGACCTGATGCTGAGGGAACCTGGAATCAGAAACAGCCACTGTCACAGAGGGAAGACGGAGCTCCTGGCCCAGCTAATTTAGGTCACACGGCTCAGAATGATTCTCTAAAGCATCTCAAGGGACTAATCATACCACTTGTCTTCACAATAAGCTATGGGGGCAAGACTTTGAAAACCTCATGTACACTATATATCATTGACAGTTTATACTGACTTCCCTGTTCTACATTTAAAACTGATCCGTGGGACTAGCCGCTAAGCACACAACATGAGATAAATGGGTGTTTGGAGATAAAAGTGCCTCCTCACCCCCAACCTCTGCTCCCTCTGCTCTGGCATTTGGAACCTTGATAATATCAGGCTTGCACCAGTTATAGTTATAACCATTTTCGTTCATTAACCCCTTTGAGAATAAGGCAAGCAATTAACTCTCAACCCTGGAAAAGAGCTCATATACATATCACACCCAAAAACTGTATCCCTAGTTCCAAGGGATTGCAGGTAGACCCCCAGTGTACAATCCTATGAGATAGCTTACTAAATCTCTCCTTATACGAGAAAACTGAGTCTCAAGGGAGTCAACTTATTTTCTCAAGGTAGTGAACTGATAGCAGAAGTGTAAACCCAGATCCTCTGACTGCAAATGTGATGCTTTTCTACCACCCACCCAGAATTATCTCAGTTCTCCACAAACATACCCATAGCTCGGGCTCATCTGCCATCTCACTTCCCAGGGTGCTTCAGAACGGTGGGAGTCACCCACAGGCATCCACACTACACCTTTTACTACCTGGGGGGCACAACTACATGAATTCTTGGCATTGGCTTATTTATTCTACAGTTAAGTCCCCCCCTATGAGCCTGGCATGGAGTGTGGAGCTTATGATCTGGTTTGTAACCTTTCTTCTGAAGGGCAGCAAACCTCTGGAGTGGTCATTTGTTTTGGAGCACTCTGCATATTACAAGAAAAGTTAAAATATATCACCATTTTTCTTAACTTTATTTTTATTGTTGACATTATTATAGTTGTCCTCATTTTGCCCTTCTTTTCCCACCTCCACCCCATAACTTTTAATATTTAAATATATATTATAGGTCCTCTAATAAGCTTTGAGATGTTCACTAACATATATACTTTACCTTAAGAGGGATACTGTTGGGCCCTAGCTGGTGTAACTCAGTGGATTGAGCGCAGGCCTGTGAACCAAACAACCACAGTTCGATTCCCAGTCAGGGCACACGCCTGGGTGCAGGCCAGTTCCCAGCAGGGGACACACAAGAGGCAACCATACATTGATATTTCTCTCCCTCTCTCCTTCCTTTCCCCTCTACAGATAAATAAATAAAATCTTAAGAAAAAAAAGAGATACTGGTGGTAATTAATGATAAACTGTAATTGATGGATTACTTAGATATTTTAATTCTCAAGAAACAAACTAATTGGCTTGACCTCATTTAAAAAATACTTTTAAAAATTAAAAAAAATTGAGCAATTTGTCCTTCATGATTCTAGACTCTCTACAAATTTATAATTCAATAATTTTATGATGTTATGGCCACACGTTACTCAAAAATATTGTTTCTTGGGGGTGTGGGAGGAAAATACCATGTTTAAAAGGGGTACTATCACTCCATGGTCCAGTGAGAACCTTTTGGGAATTAAAAAGCTATGTTAGCTCAGTACATTCTGTTTCATTTTTAATTGATTGGGCTGCTATGGTAACCAAAGTTTCAGCGACTTAAAACAAGAAAAGCTTGTTTCTTGTTCAAAGAGTCCCCTGCTGGCTTGCAGGTTCCAGACGCTCCCCAGGGCAGCTGCTCTCCACATGTTGGCTGGGCTCTCCTGGCTGCCTCACTGCCACAGGCTCTCCAGTGTAGCGCGGGCCTCCTGCGTGCCAAAGGGCAGGACAGAGAGCACAGGGGAACACCGAGTTTAAATATTTCCATCTAGATGTCCCCTCTCCTCATGCTTCATTGGCAACAGCAGGTCACATGGCCACACCTTGTTTCACAGAGACAGGGAACTGTCCCTCCCACACGGCCAGAGGGACAGGGTGAGAATAGATGCCAGGGCACACAAGTAATGTGTACCTTTCACAGCTTCAAACTTATTAACAACAGCATTCCACGAGTACTTTTCAACGTGGAAAGTTTAAATGAAATTAATTTTCCTTGTTTCATTCAAGTAAGGAAGATGATGTGTCGGTTTTTTCAATGGTGAGTTTTAGCAGTGTTACGTTAGGTAGCTGTCCATGAAGAATGTAGTATTTCAGATATTTCTAATGTTTTCATTAGATTAAATCTAGATTAGAGAAGCCACCACCTTGCATTTATTCTGAAAATAAAACACACAAATTCAGAGCACACACCCCAATCACACCCCAGTGGTCACTTGTAAGTGTCAATTCCTGATTTTCAGATCTTTTTCACTCTCACCAGCCAGCAACTGGATGAACCTGTTGGGTCTGCTGTTCCAGTACCCCAGAGACACTGCACCCATCCCACAAGGTTCATATGATAAGTAAATTAAATAATAAAGATGAAAATGCTGTTAAATCCCTAAATCAAAATGAAAAGTAACGTACTATTTAAAATATGCATAATTTGAATGGTTAGACTTGGCTTAAAAAAAATACCCTAAACTTAAATTCCAGAAATCATATTAGTCAAATACCTGGTGTAGCTCTTATAATATCCAGAGACATGGAAAAAAGGTTTTGGTAGGGTTTTTGATAATGTTTCATTATTGCTTTTTAAAAAAAATATTACCAACTGGACACAACCACTCAAGTTCTTAAAATATCCTAATGAGTATCATTTATGCAATTCCTTCTATGAGATCACTCTCATTTTTGGCTCTCAGGAAAAAGTGTGAGGTGGTCCAAAGTGAAAAACTACTCAAATTAAACCCATCTGCTGATACTAACATAACAGAGCTAACTTGGATGTAAAAGGGGGACCAATCAGAGTTTTACGTAGGGTAAATCAGGGTAATACATCTTGTCTAGAAAAGGGAAGGGCTTATGCTCATGTTAACTAAACTACTTGGCTTTGCATTTAATGTCCACATTATGTGAGTTGTCTATTTATATAAAATCTCACTTTAAAACAAAATATTTGCCTAATATTACTATTTTTTATAATAGAGTCACGCAAAAAGGAGGTGGAGAAAGACAGGAGAGGGAGACTGTGATGAAGTAAAAAGAAGAGAGAGAAGAAATAAAAGCAGTTGGAGATGTAATGAGTGATCAGAATTATGTGTAACCTCCTGATTGAAGTGTATATTTTGCAATCTTATCATCAGATATACACAAAGAAATTTTTTCCCAGGCAATAAAATTGAGAAAATTTTCCAGTGAGGAGTTAATGCAACAAGCCAAAGAAAAAAGACCAGGTCAACAGATAACTCTTTGGAATAACATAACTATTTAGGCTAAGAAGTCATTTTCTTCCACAAAATACCCTCTCCACCATTCCCCACCTTTCCCTCTGCCTGGACAGGACAATGTTCCAAAATAAATTTTCCTCTCTGGCTCAGCATTTCCAGTCTGCCTGCTTCTTACCAAATGTGTGCTTCATTCAGCCTCCTTGCGATAAGAAAATCAATTCTATATCAAACCAAGGAGACAAAATCTCTACCATGGCATGACATTACTGTTTACAGTTTCCTCAGGAAACATCATCTTAAAGCTGATTATCACTCATGAAGAATAAACTCTAAAATTTAAATAGTAGCACATAGTCCGGACTGAATTTAGAATCCTGAAAAAACAGTGGAACATTTCCCAAATGTGTTTTTAATTTTGGTTACCAGAATACAATAACTTCTTACTAATGAGACACATGTTCTCTGTAATCTATATGTGGAAACTCCGTTTTGTGAAATACATTGACTCATCAGCTGTTTTTCCCCTTAGTATTTGTTTGCAAAAGAAACACTACACGTATACACGTACATACTGAGTAGCCAAAAAAATTTGTTCTGGCCCTGCCATATATCAGTATGTATCAAATTAACAGAGTTGGCATTAGTGAACACACAGAATACACAGACTTCCTGTAACCTAACAATTAAATTAGTACAGTTTCTCCTGTGGCCACAGAGGTTTGAGCCAGTCTGTAGATCCAGAAATTCCGCAGTGTTATCAGGCATTCTCACAAACACAGCTTTTTCTGGCCAAAAAAAGAAAAAAAAAAGTCATGAAAAATAAACCAGAAAACAACAATTTGGAACTTGAACCTGAGATAAAATTGCTCAGTACCAGGATGGTAATCCAGCCCGATATCTGGAGATAAACTTCCTACAAGATGTACAACAATCCTGGCGAATGGAGCCCTAGGACTGTCGGATGACAGTCCTCAGTGGACTCAGTGGTAAATGTATTAAAACCTGGTTGTGAAAGGATACTTACTGGTCAAACCACTTTACAGTTAAAGGAAGTTAGAATGATTTGGTAACTGTCCTGTTTCTTTTCTGTTTAAGTCTCTCCAGATTGACCATTCCTTTGTTGAGGAATGCGGTGGGTCTTACTTGAGCATAATAAATATAGTTTGAGGTTGTCTGGGAAAGTTCCCCTTCCTCCATAGCGATCTCCCCTCTGACATTTGGCTGATTCTCAAATTCCACTGTGGTCGTTTCCCCTTATCCTTGAGGGATTTGTTCCAAGACTCCCATGGGATACCTGAAACAGCAGATAGTGCTGACCCCTACACAATATGTACTACGTTTTTTCCTAAACATGCATACACTTTACAGCTTCTCTTTGGTACATTCAGATAATCAGCATTACCACTTTTGTGCTTTAGAGCCATTATTAAGTGAGTAAGAGGTACTTGAGCACAAACTCTGTGATGCTTCATCATTCTGATAACTGAGACGGCTACTAAGCATCTAGGGAGGGTAGACCGTGTGGACACATTGGACAAAGGGATGATTCACATTCTGGGTGGGGCAGAGCTGGACAGTGCAAGACTTAATCACATGACTTAGGGCAGCGCACAATTTAAAACATAAATTGTCTATTTCTAGAGTTTTCCATTTAATATTTTTGGAGCACGGTTGACCATGGTAACTGAGACTACAGATAAGGAGGGACAACTGTACTAGTCACTGGTCTGAGTTAAATGAAGCCTTCTCCGGCAGGATCTGCTCAGATGTCAGTCACTGTAAGAAAGGCATCACGCTGTGATTTAACAAGTTTCGCACTGATTTGTGAGAAAGCTCTTTTCTTTCCAGCAGAGGTTAGCACACTACGAGCCAAAGTGTTGTTGGAACACAGTCACACGCATTCCTTATCTATTGTTTATGGCTGCTTTTGTGCCACAACAGCCAAGTTGAGCAGTTGAGACAGAGACATGGCCCATAAATCCTGGAATATTTACCACCTGGCCCTTTACAGAAAAAGATGACCAATTCCTGATATAGAGCAATGGGCCTAGATTTGAGGAAAAAAAGAAGAGGAGATGGAGAACATAAAGTAACAATGCTTTACAGCTGCAGATCTTTACAGATCTTACGAAAGATCTTTGCACAACTTATTCTCACAGTATAATCTGCAGAGATAGCTGTCACAGGCTCTGGCACACAAAAGTGTTCAAGAAAAATCTGTTGACTAAATACACTCATTCATTTATTCCAAAAGTTTACTATATACAAGGCACTGTTACAGGAGATGTGGAAAGAGCACTAAGCCAGAAACAGGTAACAACACTCTACTCCTTGAGCTTTTATTCTAGTGTGGGAAACAAAAAATAAATGTACCATTATACAAATGATTAAACAACACCAGGTAAAGCAACAGTGGAGGTGCAATTTTACAAAGCAGTCACACAAGCCTTCCCTGAGAATGAGACATTTAATCCAAGACCTGAAAGTGGTGAGGGGAAGCTGTGGGCTGGCTACTGGAGGGAAGTGCAAAGGCCCTGAGGCATTAAGGAGCTTGGCGGGTCCCAAGAAGCCACTGTATCTGGAACTTAGTGAGGGAGGTGTCACGGCAGGTCAGAGGTCGGAGGTCAAAGAGCAAAGCACTTTTGGCCCTGAATGCCACATCAGGAACTTTGAGCTTTACTCTGAACTATGTAAAGTTTTAAGGAAAGGAGATGCAATCTAACTTGTGTTTAGAATAATCATTCTGCCTGCTGCATGGAGCATGGACTGTGGGGAGAATAAGGTGAATATATTCACAGAGTAAACCAATCACTATGAAAACAAAAGAACAAAAAAAAAAAAAAACTTTTCCACACTAGACTCACCTCTGGGAAAATGCCTTAATAAACATCTCTGATTATTAAAGATAAATCCTAGAACCCTTACCTTGGGCAGATCCTAAAAGAAAGAGATTTAAATAGAGAAGAGCTAGCTAAATTGGCCTTTATAATAAATGGACAGAAACATTTAGTATTCCCCTGCAAGATCAGTTAGACCCAGATTTGGGCTACTGCACTGTGGGATAAAGGACGAACATCCTGGGGGTTGGGGGGTGGACGGGTGGAAGTGGTCTGAGAGGACACCAGTGGGTGGAGGTGGCCAGGGAACTTGAACATAATAATGTCTAATATTCCATTTCAAGCTGTTTACTTCTCTGTGTTTAAAAGTAACAATACCATGCACTGTCTTCGTTACCTCCAAATATTCATGAACTGTATCTGCTACACACAACTGTTTGGTGTCAGTGTAGTTTTTAGAAACTTTTTAAAGAGGGGCAAGAGAGAAGAAGTCTTTATTGTAAACTGCATGAGAAGAAACCTAAGCTATCCCATAGTCTTCTTTCTTTTAGAAAAATAAAAGAAAGTTAATCAACTAAAAATACTGGCTATGACACACTCACAGTGTATGGGTTAGGAAAGTAAGATATTTTATGTAGACATTTTTTAAGGGTCATTCCACAGCACTAGAGAATTTGTGATCCATTATACAAGCAGCTAAAACTTTGGCTATAAATGTGAATTCGAATTAAGGAAATTGAGGCACTAATAAGATAGGTGAACTTGCCAAAGGTGTACAGCTGATTGCCTGGCGAAGCTGAGGCCCAAGCCCAGTCTTCTAACTCCAGGTCAAGTCCCACTCCACCACAGCCGTCTCGCCAACGCAAATTTCCCAAGCCTAGCTGCGCCAGTGGTGTATTGAGCCAGATGTTCTCAAAGACTCAAGTCACTTCCTGGGAGAAATTACTCATATAAGAGATCAGGCTAGTAGTTACTGCTAACAACTGTAAAATGCTAATTTAAAGAGTCAGTAGGTTTCCCTGAAGGACATTCTCTAAGATAAATAAATCCTCTGGGTCTAAGTCTACCCTTTAGCAGAAGCATGAAGTCTTTCAATTCACTGATCCAGAAGTGATGCAGAAAATGAAAACCTCAGCCAGTCAGAATGGGATGCTCAAAGGGACCCAGGTAAGGTCAGAGTTGCACAAGACTGTTTTGCTTGCCCTCAGTACAGCAAGCCCCTCATCCAAAGAAAATACCCCGAGTATACCCACCGCCCCTGGGGCAGAAGGCCTGACAAGTAATAACATCCTCAGAGAGGTCCCATAATTAGTCACATTTACTAAGACAGGTCTTTAGTTTTATCAACTGCAGTGTACAAGAAGAGTTAATAAAATTCCATCCATTTTTAACCTTTTATAGAATCACCCATTAAAATTTGGACACAAGTGTGAAACTGACCAAGTTGAAACTGACTTAATTCTAGGATATGTATAAATCCACCTCTCCAGTCTCATTGCCAATAAAATTGAGATCCTGATGCCTCCTTTACATGATGGCAGCCTGCCTCGTGCATTCTCCAGGAGAGCAGTTCAGGCTTTATCATCCAGAGCCTTCTCTCCCTTGGTCATCCCAACCTAAATATTTCCAGGATTAGCTCTTGCATTCAATATTAACTTTCGTAAAGTTAGTTGTTTAAATAAAGATTGCAGAGGTTTGCACTGATACGAAATAAAGCATGGTTTTTATCTCTAAGATCTGGTGTTTGTTAAGGTTTCCCTGGCTGTAGCTGAGGTTGTGATAGTTACACAGTGTTTTAGTGTGGTGGCAGAAGCAGATTATAGTGCTGAGAAGTATATGGTCAGCTTACAAAAACTGGAAGCCATGCTGTGCTCTTAGAAGAAGTTTCTCGTGAAAGTATATGGCACCATTGGGCTGATAATTGGCTGCCTGCGGCAGGCACTCCAGAGTGTTCCACAAATATGTAGGTGGCCTTGCCACTGCCGCAAGCATAATGAGCTCTGCTTTCTTCAAGTAATTATTATTAATTATTAATGTTGGATACCAATTATGGAGTGCCATCTCTGTGCCAGATACAGTGACACACCATATACGGGGCCCATCCAGAAAAAGTCCAGCCATTAATAATATAAAGAGAATAGTCTGGGAGACATCAATTTATCTGGCAACCAAGGAGAGTGGACTGGAATGTGCATGTGTGAACAATGATGACTTCACTGTACCAGTCAGAGGGTGCGGTAGATGCCCTTGAGTGAGCACGTGTACTGTGTGGCCATCACATTCAAAATGAACAAGTAGAGCAACAAATCTGCATCAAATTAAGCTTAAACATTCCTCCATGGAAACTATCTGGATGACTCAGAAGGCTGCAGCTATGGGCAACTGGAGATTGGCAGCTTCATCACAGCTACATGCCTGCTCATGTATCTACCTCATACTGAGGCATCACTGTCCCATGTAAAATGTTTCTTATATCTTGTATCTTCTTCAATAATTGTCTCTATTTTTCATATCCATGGCTGGATATCTTCTGGACAGACCTCGTATATGTTATCTCTAATTCTGAAAATGATTATATAAAGTAGGCATCATCATTTCCATTTTATGGAGATCCAAGTGCTAAAGATGGAGGGGCCTGGGATTTGGTCTTAACCTTCATAACAATGCACAAATCAAGTAACTCCTCCAAAACTTCGCACCGGTAACTGTCAGTGGGGAATAATAACTGAACTACCTGCTGTACTGGGATACTGAAAAGATGTACAGGAAGGTGCTTTATGAACCATGAAGTTCTATGTGTAAGCTATTATTATTATTTATCATTTCTGCTCCACACTCAGTAAAGCAAATAAGCTTTTAGTTTATTAGTGCCCTATAAGCTAACAATTAGCTACTGAGGGTATTTCTTGTTGTTGTTTTTTGTTTTTTTTTTGCCGTTGTTGTTTGATTCATTATTTCCAAAATTACCTTGATCTTGCTTTAATACACATTCCTAAGATAGGGAATAAATTAGACAGTTGGGCTCTCTTAGGCCACTCAGAAACCCTGCCATTAGTGGTTTTTACTGTACTCTTGACCTCATTAAACACAGCTTTGCTGTGAGCTCCCTGTGCAAAACCTGAAAGTCAGTCACCGGCTTTGGCAAACCCCTCCTTTCCATTGAAATCTCTTTCTTTTCATAGTACCTGTATTCCTCAGTGTTCAGGGTCCTCAGACTGGTCACCCGGAGACCCCATCAGCAGCCCACTTCAGCCTGGCAACCCGAGGGATGACCCCTAGTTTGGGCCTTTCTAGTCCCTCATCCTCCTTTCTCCCATCAAATCATTTCTATTCCAAGTTCTATCACTCTTTAGAAGACCTGCCTTCTGGTGATATGAAAGACAATGAGGTCTCTCTCAGTTAAGGGATTTGCATTTAAGTCCTCTTAGATAATCCTCACATCTCAAAGAAGAAACTACTGTGGTGGAAATACAACCAGCACAAATACCAGCACAAGAGATATTTGAGACAATCACACACACCTTCACTTGTTCATTCACCAAGCATATATTTAGCACACACAGTGGATTAGAAATAGACAGGGAGAGAGGTTGCAGAGATCATAAAAATGAGGACACAGCAGGCCAAGTTATGCCCAACGCATCTGAGAGAAGCCCAGAGCCCAGTTGTGCAGTGTGTATGAGGGGACATGGACCGAACAAAAGACTGCTCCCAGTTAAACCCAGTATCGCTAACTAGGTCAATCACCAAACCCATTGCATCACTGTTACACAGCAACAGAGGCCCAGCTGCAATGTAGCAGTTCTAGTTGCAATTTAAAACTAATTGGAAAATGCAGGCGTAATTCTTGCCCTCAAAGATCTCCCAATCAATGGGAAAGACAAACAAGAAAGCAATTCATTACGATACAAAGACATATGAGATTATTATTGGTCTAATCAAATACCTAAAACCAGATAAATGCCAGGAACTAGAAGAATGTTACCCCGTACTGACGCGATGCATGTAACACTAATAGCCCATTAAATAGTAATGGTTATTAACTTGTGCGCAACAGGAGAGAAATTCTAAGGATACTTTCAAATTGAAAATGAATCATCAAAATTTTAATCCTGAGAACAAATGGGAAATTTACAATGACAGCTCAGCTGGATTTTCTTACTATACTGAGTTGCTCAGCAGCAGTTCAGTTTAGGAGATCAACTTATTTCCAAAGAGCCTATTCTATAACTCCTTAATTGTGGTCTTTTGAGGCAAGACAGATAGAAGTACAAGGTATTTATTGCTTTTATCTTAATTAAATTGTTTTCTTCTGAGCTTTAGGATTTACTAAGGGGCAGTAACCACCTAACCACCAGGCTGTAGATACACCATTGGAATTAAGTAATAAAATGAGACCAAACAGGGGGCTCACCACTGCCAATCCGGACATCAGCCATCTGGATTTTTTTCTTTCAATGAATGCAAGAGAGTAGACAAACTGACCGACCGGTTCACAGGTATGACAAGGCAGCTGATTAATGCTTGACTCAGAGCTAGACTCCTTCTCTTGATCACACCAATGATATAAAAGCGTTCTATCATGAAACAGGAGGTTAGGGAACTCCATCCAGCATGCTGGCCACATTTAAGCTCCGGCCTAGGACCGCACTTGGCTGGCAAAGGGTTTAGACCTTCACCTTCTCCCTTCCTTGGGCTATTCACCCAGTTCTCCTTGACAGCTGCAACTTGAAAATGTCTCAGGGAAGCCCATTCAATAACAATGACAAATATTGTAAATAATATTTCAGAAATTTATATTTCTCTCATCTTCTTCTTCCAATCCTGATCTCTGGTAACAAAAGAAATACCCATTTTATTTAGCATGCTTGTTTTAGAATCTGGGTTATATTTCCAATTCAAATGGAAGTCAACCTTCTGGAAAAAGAATTGGCTCAAATCTTATCAATACAGGAAAAAAGGCAAAACTATGTCTGAGAAAGACTGTTTTAAGTCAGAGAGTAAATAGTTTAAAATGTGTTTAAAGTATATAAGAATCCACAAACAAAGTTGAAAATAAAAATGGCAGGGATTCTGGATAATATCCTTTTCTTACAAAATGTCTTACTCCAAACACATAATGAAAAGAATAAAAAAGGACAATACACTTGGTCACCTACTTCTTCATTCCAAAAGAAGAGAATATACTGATTATTAATACTTAGGGTATTTTCTTAGACAAACTACCTCATCTTACACATCTATAAAATAATAAAACCTGCCTTGAAGTATATCATAAGGATTAAGGGGGGTAGTACCCAAGAAGCACTAAACACAGCAATCCATAAATGCTCTTATTTATACATTTGCTCAGTTAATGGATGCCTAGTAGCCGCCTGCCACGTGTCAGACACTCTGCACTGAGAATACAAAAATGGCCAAGAAAGTCACAGCTCTTGCCCTTCCAGAACTTAGATCTAGACAGGTTGCCCAGCATTCAGCTGGGGCCATGGGTGGGGGCGGGACTGAGACTGAGAGAAGTCTCTGCCTGTGCACCTGGAGGTTCGTTGTGGTCATCACTAGTACTGTTCATGAAATATTTCCAGCTTTCCTCTTTCCAAGTTCATGGTGGGATGATACCCTATCTCCCCTCCTTGACTTGTACATTATTGTCTTCTCCATGTCTTTTTTCTGTACCTGTGTCCTAATTTGCTCTTCTTCTAAGGACATCAGTCACATTGAATTGGGCCCACCCTAATGACCTCATTTTAATTAATTACTTTTTTAAAGGCCCTATCCCCTAATACAGTCACATTGGAAGTGCTAGGGATCAGGACTTCAACATATGAATTGGGGGGCACACAATTCAGCCCACAAAATGCATGCAAATAGGGAAGCCATTAAAAGGATTTAAGCAAGAAAATGGCATACTTTTATTTGTATTTTAAGATCTGTGTGGCTATAGTATGCAGAAAAGATTGGAGAAGAAGAAAAGTAGTGATAGGGAGACCAGTTAAGAGATAATTTCAGTAATCCAGATACCAAGGCAGACATTCTTGAACTGCGGTCCACAGGCAGGCTTGGATCAGGGGAGCCCCAATTTGCCCAAGGCCATAGAACAGAATCATATGAGGATGCATATGTACCTATATGTGCTTTAGTCTCCAAGTCCTGTCACATCTGAAAGCACAGTGCAATGGCAAAGACATGAAAAATTAAGAAACCTCATGTTTCACTCATACAACTCAAAGGAGTTCAAACACGGAGTGCATAAAAGTACTTACTGAAATACGTTTTGCTCTCCTGACCACTTTACTCCTTTCCTGGAGTTATTCCAGGATCTCACTCCACAAAGCTCCAGAAAACAATAGTCATCCATTTACTCCCCCCCCCACAGGCCAAAGCTTTTCTCTTCTTCCCACCCCTTCCTCCTTTTCTAAGAACTTTATCATGTAGATCAACTTAACTTCTCTTCTGCAAAAAGAAATCTTCACAGCAAGAAAAAAAAAAATGCTTCACTTAGACTGAAGATTCTCTTTGTGAGGCAGGAAAGTGGTGGGAAATATCTCTGAATTTTCCCACATTAATCATTTTCATCTGCTCTCACACATTTTTCTTAACTAAAGAGTCATGGCTTTCATTAGGTCCTCAAATGGGGTTGTTTAATTATGTACATAACCATCAAAAGCAAAGGAGAGACAGCTAGGGGTGTGCGATGCAAGGGAGGGGGGATTGGGAAAAAGAGAGAGATTGTGACTCTCTAGGAACAAAGAAAGGCCATCACTCTCTAAACACTCAGACTGGTCCAGAAACAGGGCACCACATCTGTGGATATCTACTCTGCCCACATTGCATCCCAAAACCACCAGCTGTGCACTAATGAGACTCTAAACAAAGCTAATGGAGTCACTGAGTATCGCCTCAAAGGACAAGGACTTTTTAAATAAATGTATTCTGCTTTGAACATGATTCATTAGGAAACCCTGAGCAAATTGCGGATTTAGGTCATCCAATCCAGAAATCAGTGACTTCTCCTTCCAATCAAATAAGAAGTTAATGATATGTAAATAGTGATTCTATCAGACCCCAAACCTGCTGTGTACAGATAATAAAGACACTCCTCTATGGAAGATACACACACA
>PVKM010039979.1:0-13674 GCA_004027735.1 Carollia perspicillata | reverse complement strand
GTGCCCTGACTGGGAATCGAACCGCAATCATTCGGTTTGCAGGCCCATGCTCAATATGTGTGCAACACACACACACACACACACACACACACACGTGTGCATATTATATATACATATAATATACACGTGTGTATATTACACACATACACATAATTTGTATGTTACACACATATACATGTATATATGTATCTATGTGTACACATATACACGTGCGTGTGTGTATGCACATATATACAGGGTGTGGCACAAATAACGCCCCTTTTATACTACAGAGCCTTTTATTACAAAATCATAAGCATGTAATTCTGTAACATAACTATCAAACTCAAGCACACCATATGACATTTTAGGTGAAATTTTCAAATTAAAACTGAATTATTATACCCATATTATTACCCTACCAACCACACTCAAGCAGGCCTTACTTCTGCTGGACCCTGTATATAGCTATGTAGCTAGATAGATAGATAGATATAGATAGATAGGTATAGATATATAGCTATTGGAAAGAAGCTCTAGAAAAGTCAAAACTAAAGCTGACATTAATCAGATCGGTGGCTGCCTGGGGTCAGTTGTTGGGGGGCGTTTACTACAGAGGAGAACTTTTCGGGGTAATGGAAATGTAAACACTGATTATGGTGGTAGGTGTATGTCTGTCAAAGTTCTTCACACTCTACTCTTGGCACATTGTGTTGTGTATCAATCACACCTCAATAGTGTAATTTTTAAAAACTGTCATTTTGGTTCCCTAAATAAAAACTTGGTCCTCCCCCGACTTGCTTGGTCACTCTCAGGTCCTCAAAGTCACTTTAAGGCAGGCGTCTGCAAACTACAGCCAGGCTGCCTGTTTGTCTAAAGAAAGCTTTGGCGGACACAGTCCTGCTCGTTAGCTTTTGTCTACTGCTTGTTTTTTTTTTCACACCAAAGCAGAGTTGGGTAGTTGCAGCAGAAGTTGTGTGGCCTGAAAAGCCTAAACTCTTTACTCTTTGGCCTTTACAGAGAAAGTTTGCCCATCTCTGCTTTATGTCATAAAACACAATCTCAATTCAATACATGAGAATGTTGACTCCAACGTATTAATCGTTACTTCAGTTGTGGGACTTGTCTCCGGTTCCCCGTTCTCTCAGCCCCAGCAAGGGTTTTGGGGGAAGCGTGGTGTCTTGTCCCTGGTCCACGCCCTTCATCCTGCGTGGTCTGGTTTCTGTGGCTGATCTCGGTCAGGCGTGGCTCAGGGAAGGAAGACGGAGTTCTTAGTGACTGGGGTCCTGTAAGATGCTTTGGGCTGCGCAGCTGTTTGAAGCTGACTCTCTCGTGGATACTCGAGTGTGTTCTTCAGAGGCACTCCTGTGGTCCCCCTCTGCTCCCCTTACTACAGGTCTCATGTCACATTGCTCCGTCTCCTTGGGTGTGCCGGGAGGTGGGACTTGCCATCAGCCCATCAGCTCTCCAGACAGAGCCTCCCCACGAAAACCTCTTCTCTCCCTCCTCTCTCATTTCTTGATTCTTTCATAGTTTTGAAGTAGGTCAAGGGGTCAAGAGAATGAAATTGGGTTTTGGATGTTTCTTTTATAAGTTATATACATGGTGATCTCTTTCACCTCTGACTTGGTACCTCTATTGAAACCTTCATTTCAACATCCTATCAAACATAGAAGGGTACGGTTTTCTATGGTTAGAAAAAACCCTACCCATTTTCCCCCAGCCTATTTAATTTTAATGAAACCGTTGTTAGAAATGACTCTCAGCACACAACCCTTTGGCTATTAGGCAGAGTGGCTTTCCTCACGTTTCATTTTTCTTACCTCTGAGATGGGTGTAACAACATCAGCCTAGAATCTTTGTTAGAATTAAGGGAGGCAATGTCTATAAAGCTGTTGGCAGTACATTGCCTGGAGCAGGCAGGACCTTTGTGCTATTTACCCCTCTTCCTTTAGGGTTACTTAGAACCATCTGTAACATTTACGTGACCTTGGACAAGTTACTTGACCTATTTCATGGTCTGTGAGATAAAGGGCTGGCATTAAGTATTCTCCAAGGCCCTGATGCATAAACAAAGTCCTTGAAAATTTTTATGCAGCGTTTTGTTTCCAAAAGAAAGTGCGTTTTAATGTCTTTGTTTCTGACTGTAATTATTCTCACTTGATTGCATAGAGGTGGACTACCCTATTGTTAATTTTGCAGAAAGTCCTATAATTTGAGTTGACATTGGATTACTTCCAGGAAAAAAAGAGTCACTTCAATCAAATAGGCTTAATTCAAGGTCAGATTTTTCTGGGGACAGTGTTATTAAAAATGATCTCTTTCTGGAGAACCCAAAAATAACCTGTCACATTGTTACTATTTTTTTAAAGACCAGGATAAGGAGAAGAGTTTGAATAGTGCCCAAAGATAATCCAGTGTGAGTGAGCCGTGCTTAAAATCCACTCCCAAGTCAAATATAACCTTGGGGGCTTTGTTACCTTTTTATGTATTGTTCCTCCTGTGACCCAAGAGTTAAGGGCAAAGTTCTGGAAAACAACTCTAGAGAGACTGTAACCCCACTGAGGGAAGGGGTCGTGTCCTACTTGTCAGGTATGACCAGGCTCTACTCCAGGGCCTGCCATGGTGTAGGGACTTAATAAAATTCTGTTGACTAGCTAAATTGATTGAATCCCACACTGATACGTTTTCCGAAAGTCTGATAAAAAGAAACTTACTCATCATCACAAACTACTATTTGACTTCTTTCTTAGTACTTTGAATGCCACACCGTTAATACTGTGCTATTCCTCAGTAACTTTAAGGGTGGCAGAAGCATTTTTTAAAGTAAGGGAGAGCCTGTGGGAAAAGAGCTGATTGACAGTAAGAATGAACAAGGGACCGGGCTGCTCTGCCTGGAAGACCAGGTCATTTTGTTTGGACAGCGTTACTGCCAACACAGGGACTTGGAGATATTGATGTCGCCCCTGCCCTGGGGACCCCTTGCGAGCTCCCCAGGTCCTCACAACTGCTTCCATCGCCCTGAGGATCTTTCCCCTTTCCCCTCGAAGGTTCAAGGGGGACGGTGCTGAAGTTGCTACTCTGGTTTTTAAGGTGATTCTGCGGGTGATTCACGAAAGCTCATGGTTTGCTGTCTTTCTTTCATCACTCCCATCCCCGCCCATCCACAGCTTCACAGTGCAGCAACTCAGCGGGCAGCGGATCTGTTAAAGTACCACGCCGATCACGTGGTTCTGAAAGCATTAAAACTTACTGGAGTAGAAGGAAATTTAGAAGGCTTGGCCGAATATGCCTGTAAATTCTCAGAACAGAAAGAACAGCTGGTCGAGGTGAGTCGCTGGTTTGCTTGTTAAAGAAATTGTGGATTGAAGCTAGCTGTGCTATCGCCAGGGAATATTAATGCAAACATAGTGGTTGGTTAGCTTGCACGAGCGCTTTCTCACGGCTGGGTTTTTAAGGTATTATCTTTACCTGTTTTGTTCTTACAACAGCCTGGCTTCTAAAACAAAACAGCCAAAATTGCTGGAACCCACAAATGTGTTTCTTAATCTTTTCCTTATTCTCGCAGAAAGATTAGACTTCGAGTGGTGCAGTGGAGATACACTACGTGTGTATCTATTGGAATCTCCTTTCTGTTTGAATCTGTTGGGTCTCAGCGGGAAAGAGATGATGGCACACTCAAATTAGGGTAATTTAGAGAGGGTTTAATTAAGGAGCTATTTACAACTGCAAAGACAGGGTGCAGAGGAAAGAAACCGTGGGAGTGCAGTAACTGAGGTTAGTGATAGCACAGCTGGTACCAGCCCTAAGCCCAATGGACAGGAGAGTGAGCGGTGACTGGACACTGGAAGGACATGGAGTCTTTCAGAGAGACACCCTGAGAGGCAATTTTAGGACTAGACACAGGGATAGTGCAGGGTGACCCTGCAGGGAAAGAGCCTGGGAATAAAGGCCCTTACTCTTCTCATCCCTGCTAGTCTATTGCTGGGGCTTCCCGTTGGCCAAACAGAGCTGCAGACCACATAGGTCAGACTCCAGGACGAAAGCAGGTTTGAGAAACAGGAGAGTGGACATGGAGGATCAAAGAGAAGACAACCAGTACAGTGCACCTTCTCCAGGCCCGCCCTGTTCTTCCCCAGTCTCTGTCGTGTGTTACTGGTGCTTAGTCTGCCACTTTTGTTATAATTTAAATTATTTGTTGATATTTTAAGCCTTCTGCCTATTGATAATGTCAGATATCTGATATGCTGGTAAAAAATATACTTAAGCCATGCATACCTGTGTATGAAAGGTGCGTCTTAGCCGGCATGCATACAAATGCGTGAATATGAAACACCTGGCTGTTTTCAGGTGATCGGTGATCTAATGTGCCCCGCTCACCAAATCGCAAAAACTGGCGGTTGAAGGAACTAGCTTCCTCTCCTTTATTTGATTATATGTGAAAACGGCCAAGGAGCATTCTTCAAATGACTGTAGTTATATCTTCTTTTAAAAATAGCTTCGATGCCATTTTGTTTGTAAACCAAATATTATGATGGTAAGCAGACTTGCTAATTACAGGAATTCTGCAGCAAATCTTTTTGAAGATGAGAAAATACTATTTCCAATGTTCTGTTTTAAGCCTCCAGGTTTTCAATAATTTTCGCTGATAATGACCCTCTGCTCACTGCATTGGTCTTGCCTAGGTCAGTGTTAGCTCCAGTGAAAGGTGTGTTAACTATTCGGCCATGAGGGAGAGTGGTTTTTGTTGACAGAAAGAATGTGCAGCTTTTACTAACTGACCTGGTTTAGCCAAGAGACCCTGGGCAAGTCGCTTCTCCTAGCAAAGTATCTTCATACAGAGAGTGTATGGGTTCTGCTAGGTCCTTCCCGAGACTGCCCCTGGTTCTAAGAGTCTCTGACCACCTTGCTGTGATCAGACAGGAAGTAAAAACACTATTCTGTGCCCTTACTGGTTCCCAGAGATTCTGTTGGTAACCAATGTAGTATTATAATTCCTCCTTAATGCAAAAATCTACTTTTATAGGTTTTAATGGGTTGTCGTCCTTATGAATTATAAAATGAGACTGTGTCTTGTGAAGAACGAGATTGTGGAGGCTGAACTGTAGAAATGTTTTCTTGTAGACCTGTCGGTTGTTGCGACATGTTTCTGGGACAGAACCTCTTGAAATAACCTGTGTTCATGCAGAGGAGACATTTCAGGTGACGGGCCACCAGGTATGACCAACAGCAGATTGTTCCTTCTGTATGGAGTCTTGTCTGAGTGTCATAGCAAATTGTGTGGAAGGGAGATCTAAGTGGTTCTGCATAACTAGAGGCCAAATCTGCCGAGAGAAACGAAGATCATGGAATTTTCCTTGGTAGTGTGCCATAACATAGCTGGCATTCCATTGGGTTATCTGGTCATCTGCCAAACGGGAGATTGGCCCATTAAATTAATGCCCTAGTTTATGTCTATTTTAATGAAGCTGTTTACAATGTGGGTTGTTGTAACACGTTTGAAAAGTAAGCTGTCATTATGTAACAGGCCATAAAAATACTCACATGTTTGACTCAGTAATTCCCAAGGCCATAAGGAGATTAAAAATAATGACAGAAAAAAACAAAACAATGTTTGTTACAACTTATAATAAGATTCATTTGGAAGCAAAATAGCTATCTTACGTTTGGTACGTAATGTGACTTAAAATAATAATGATAGCTAGAATTAACAATATTGAAAAGCGTTTTGTGAAAATGTTAGGTGATAAAAACAATATAATTTTGTACATATACTATACTTGCTATTATATAAAATGTACATAGATAAGAAAATGACTCTATGGGAGTATGCAGAAATAAAAGTTCTTGTGTGTATTTGAGAGAATTGTGAATTATTTTTTTCTAAAATTTCTATAGTAATTTTCAAAGCCTTTGAAAAATTGACATCCCATTTAATACTGTCCTTGTCAAATCCATCTGAGGGAAAAAGTGAGGGACAGGATTTCCTTTCCAACCCCTAAAATACAATGTACCTGGTGTTCTTGTTTCATTCACTATGGTCCACCAAAAGGATTTACTTCTTTTTACTTACTGAGTTTAGAGAGAGAGAGGGAGAAAGAGAGAGAGAGGGGGGCATCAATTTGTTGTCCCACTTATTTGTGCATTCATTGGTGATTCTCGTATGTGCCCTGATGGGGAATCGAACACACCACTTTGGCCTATTAGGATGATGTGCTAATCAACTGAGCCACCTGGCCAGGGCCCCAGACAACTATAACTTAAATGCAGTGTTGGAAGGTAGATGTCAAGCCCCTGGATGTACAGTTGAGAGCAGTGAAAGAGGCTCAGAGACGGTGGTGGTATGGGCTGTCCAGCAGAGGGATGATCGTATGCTCCCCTGTAGAGAGCAGTGCCACAGGCTTACTGTGGAAGCGGGACCTACACCCTCACATGTGGGTTGTAGACTGTGCCCAGGTCAGCACCCCTAAACCCTGCGTTGTTCAAGGGTCCACTGTATGTGAATGACTCTCCCCAGTGATCATCTGCTGAACATTTTATAACCAGAGGATCTCTGTTCATTGGGAGAAACCAAGGCTTCCATATTTGCCTGTCCAGTTGGGAGTCACCCTACGAGGCCTTGGCTAGAATGTATTTCTGTAGAACTAAAGGGTTTGACCCTCCTGTCATATGCAATCTGCTCTTTGGTTGCAGCTCTCTGTTTACTGTTTTTGTTGTAGCAGTGATATTAGGAAAAGCCAGATTTTCTTCCCCAGATGGGGATAGAGCCTGTTGTCAAATTTCTGTAACTTGGAAGCTTTTTCTGTCCCCATTGCCTCAGCTTTTACCTGGTCTTGGGCATCTGTCTCACAAAAGGATCATTTAAGGAAAGAGAGCATGCCTCTGGGATAATTTGTATTTATTTCCACATACCTCTGCTTTAGCAATGTCGTTTTTATATCTCCTTTAAAAATGTCAGATCACGTCCAGGGCATGCACAACTGAGCAGCTGGCACACTGCAGTGGCCCCCGGTGGAGAGGGCAGCAGTGCTGAAATCCAGCTCGTAGCCTGCTGGCAGGCCACGTGTCCGCCTTCCCTGAGGATGAGAACCATGCTCTACTCAATAGGTTGCCGCCAGCTCGTCAGGCCCAGTGCCTGTGGGGCTGTGCCCACCCCAGAGGAGTGGGCCTAGTTCTAATTCTCTCCAAGGCAGCGTAACTGTGGTCACATCAGTCTCTGAGCACTCTCCAGTGACTTCCTCTCGCACTCTCCAGTGACTTCCTCTCCTGCTCAGGGTCCCAGCCAGCCCAGCTGTGTGTTTCTCTGTCACACGGCCACTGGCTTTTTTTTTTATGTCAGTCCAGTCTCACTGGCCTCCTGTCTGTTTCTTGAACACACCAGAAATGCTCCCATCTTATCCCAAACCACTTTCCCTGAATCTCTGTGGCTCCCTTGCTCTTTTCATTTCTTTTGCTTATCTGCCATCTTTTCACTGACCACCTAACACCCTCCATCTGCCTTACTCTTTATTTTCATACATACCATTGTCTTCTAAAATATCGCATAATTTACTTATGTACAGGTCTGGCACAAATAACACCCCTTTTATATTACAAAATCTTTTATTACAAAATCATAAGCGTGTAATTCTGTAACATAGCAACATCACACTCAAGCACGCCACAGGACATTTTAGGCGAAATGTTCAAATTAAAACTGTAAGTTATGATATCCGTTTTATTACCCTGCCAACCACACTCGCGCAGGCCTTCCTGCTGCCGGACGCTGTATTTTCAGTTGTCTCCCACATCATAACGTGAGCCCGTGAAGACAGGGCCATCCGTCTGTGTCACTCACAACTGTTTCCTCAGCACCGGGAGGGCGGGTGCAGTGGCTGGCCCATAGCAGGTGAATGGATAGCCGTGTCAGTAAGTCCTCACTTAACACTGTCGATAGGTTCTGTGCCTTTAAGGGAAACAAAAGTATATGTAACGGAACCAATTTTACCGTAGGCTGACTGATAGAAGCCCGAGTTAAGTTCCTATGGCATCTCATCAGCTCTAACGAAACGGCGTTGAATGAAACGACCTAATTCGAGGACCTGCTGCATTAGTTACTTGGTATCTCTGAGCTTCAGTTTCTCTAGCTATAAAATGGGAATAATGCTTATTTGGGACGATTAGTATTTTGTTTGTTTTGAGAACTAGTATTAATGTATATCGAGCACCTAACGCAATGTCTCCAGAACGTACCCACAGTGTACTCATAGGTGTGTGCATGTGTTACACTAGCACCATTACCACTGCTACTACCTACACCTCCCCCACTGACACCAGTATTACTACTACCCGCACCAGCACTATCCTGCTACACCTGCTACGGCCACTACTGCTGATAGGAATTCTGGTATGCCACCACTACTACTACCAACGCCACCAATGCCACTGCTGCTGTCCCTACTGTTACTACCGCTGCCACCACGACTACACTCCTGGCTCTCCCACCACACAGTATGCAGTGCACTCTGTTTGAGCGTAACTTTGACTTGCACCATGGAAATAGGTTTGTTGGGATAGTTTTCCTTGAATAAAGATAACTGCTCCCCGAATAAAGGTTTGTATAGGGTAATACTCTCTGTCTGTTTGTAGGTAAGATTATAGGAACAGTACGTTTTTTCTGCCATGTGTCTCCACATTGCCCAACAGGAGGCTTCTATGTGGAGACTACTTCACGGTTTATCGAGTTGATTTGGACAGGACAGACTTAAGTTTGGTCTCTGGTGTGCTTCTAAGAGCTCAGATTTTGAAATTCACACCGGTTTACATCGTGTTTCTTTAGATCATTGCTGCTGCCGAAACGTTAACACTGCATCCATCTAGTAAAATTGCGAAGGAAAACCTAGATGTGTTTTGTGAAGCCTGGGAATCCCAAATTAGTGACGTGTCAACACTGCTGCGAGAAATCAATGACGTGTTTGAAGGGAGACGAGGTGAGGAAATGCCCACCTATTGAAACATACTATTATTTTAACGTAACTATTGGATTTTTAATTTTAAACTTTAGATGCAAAATAAATTATTGTCATAACCCAATGGAGTTATTTTTATAGTAAAGTATCTCCTCCCAAAATTATGAAAATAACATTTGTCCTTTATTTAGTGTCTAAACAGTAAAGTTGGTTGTACAACAGCATAGGAGATTTCTTTGAATTAATGTTAGCATTCTAGTTTTCCTATTGAAATTTAGTAAGCTTACATTTCTTCTAAATTGTTTTTTAATTTTAGTACATTTCTTCTGCAACACAGTATATTATCTGGTTTAATTCTACTAATTTTATAATGAAATGAATGTAGTTATTTGATTTTTGAATTGCTTTCCTTCCACTCGGATGGAATCTTTTTCCTTGATGACTACATTGTCTTGGAATATTTCCTATGGTGGGTAAGTTCATTATTTCTACAACATGTAGAATAGCAATATACAATGTACAGGAAGGCATCATTTTAACTTTTTATTTTAATATCAACTGACAATTTTGTTTATTTCCCATTGTACTATGTGTCCTGTTTATATTTGTTTTTACACATTTTTCCCTTCAAATGGCTTGTTAGTGTCAAGCATGCTTAGTTTTTAAAGTAAAATGACATTTAAAGTCACAATAACATCAAATTACATTTTTTTTTACTGAGTATGAACATTTAAACATTTCCTGTTTTTTTAAATATTCATTTAGAACAGTTACTGACATGCTTTAAAATCAAGGAATGGTAGACTTTGTAGATATAACATAACTTGTAAGGTATAATCAATTTTACCATGCTTCTGCACTTAAAGATTTCTGTGATAGCTAGTCTGAATGGTGTATCATTGTGATGCTTTGATAAAGTATTTGTACTTACATGACTTTTATGTGAGGAAAGTTTCATGTGTTAAAAGGTAAAGTGTTATAACTAACCCGCATCTACAGAAGAATGGTCCCTTAGCCACAGGACTTGTTTAGGAAGGGCAGTGTGCCCCCCGCCCCCACCCCCTGCATTTCCTAGCACTACTGTCCATGCAGCTAGACCAGAGTTGAACCAGGAAAAATTATACGGCTTATGTTTGGATTATATGGTCACTGTGGTTTCTTTCCCTTTCAAGCTGGATATCATATAAATGACCTCTTCTTTAAGTTTGCACAACCTGTCCTAAGGATTACCTTAACTTCCTTAGGGATGAACAAAAATTCTTCTTTAGGAGGGAAAAACTCTGTCACATTCATTCAATCAGTGGGACGCCCACTGTTTAACCTTAAAGACGTCAGAAGACACCATTTTGTGGGGTTAACTGAGATAGAGTTGGCTGATTTCTTGTACTGCCTTTCCTTATCCTTGCTGTTTATCAGGAAGCTATCAAGAATAGCTTTTTCCATGAAGTCCAACCCAAAGTTAGCCATTATGTATTTATTTTTTAAAGATTGCCTTTATTTACTTCTTAGAGATGGGGGAAGAGAGGGAGAAAGAGAGGGAGAGAAAGATCAATGTGCAAGAGTTACATCAATTGGTTGTCTCTTACATGCTCTGAACTGGGAAAGCTGGCCCACAACCCAGGCATGTGCTCTGACTGGGAATTGGACCTATGACCTGTTGGTTCACAGGCTGGCACTCAGCCCACTGAACTGCACCAGCCAGGGCTGAGTTAGCCATTATTGAGTCCGGTGTCAGGTCACAGTGTCACTTTTCCTGTTCTGTATGGTTATGACCAACCTACCAATGACCTTGCCCTCCGTCCTCTGCTTGCCACATACAAAGGACAAAAATTCTGACTCTCTGCTACTGTTTAACTCATGTTATAACGGTTATTGGAAAGCCTTTGCTGTATCCCAGCCACCTTAGTTCTGCTCTGCATGTCTTGACTCTCGTAATTGGGAAAATTCCCAGGTTTTTTTTAAGTATCATTTAACCAAACAATTAAGTGGCAAACAGCATGCTAAACAATGAGAAAGAGCCATTAGGGTTCTCATACTTGAAGCCAGTCTGAGAGTGCGGTCACTCATGTCTTCTTTACTGGAGACACTCAGATTTTACGATGGGGCTTCCCGGGATTGTTTTAAAAACTCAAAAATCAGTATTTGTCTTCCAGCCTTTTTGTGTTTTTGCCCAAACCTCCAAGGAGGCCATGGTCTTTGTATTAGAAGGGACGAGGTAAAAAAGACTTCACTTTCCCTTAGAGATGAGTAGGTGTCAGCACTTAAAGCTTGAGATTATTTTGGACAAACGACTGTCAGAAGGAAGCCTTTTCCCATAATTTGCAGACTCTCTCCCTCCATTAAGAAAACTGAGTTTCCTTCATTCTGTTGGACCCATCTTTGAGTTCACATGGCTAAGCTCAGGTTTTAAGGATGTGTGTGGTAGTCCTGTTTCACTTCACAGGTTGGACACATGGGTAGTACGGGAAGAGGGATGTGCTTGTGCATAGATACAAGCTTATCTGGGGCACACGTACGTCTGGAACAAGGGAGTAATCCATACAAGAAATGATGAGGCAATAAGAGATGAGAGGACTAATAGGAGAAGATTTTTACAAATAATATTGGTGGGATTTGGTGATTAACTGAATGTAGAACTAAGGGTTTGAACTTGACAGCCGGGTTTGGATTAGCCTATTTCGACGGACTCCTTCAACACTGCCCCTGAGGTTCGCCAATAATCCGCCTGTCCTTCAGTGGTTAGGGGTTCGTGTTAAGTGGGTCTGGGACATGGGTTTTTTTCTGACTGATCATGTCACATAGAGCCCCTCCAGAACCCCGAAAAGCTCATTGAACTTCTAATAGGGGATAATGTAGCACATCTTCAGTGAAACAATGAGGCTTATGTGTCCTTGAGGAATTTGCTTTATTTGTGGAGACGCGAAAAGCTCTAGTATTGAAAGTGAGAACAGTACTTCTCAATAAGGTTTTAATAAAAAATAATTTTGGTACTTGCACAGGATGAGAGGGGCTTTGGGACTTAATTGTGAACTTAATTTATCTTGAGCTATAAACTCAGAAGTAGAGATGGCCCAATTGGGGTTTTGATTTAGGGAGTATTAAACAAGGGATTTAGTGCTTTGAAAATAATTCTGTAAATCTAATATCTGTACCAAGTATATTTTCCCCCAGTATTTGTTTTTCCAATTACTTCTAATGTTTATGACATGTTTTCATCACAGACAGAAATTGTTTATACTACTTCTTTAATTTGGTATAATAGCTAAATATAATTGCGCCAATATATTCTTTCTCGGCTTTGAATGAGGGGCAATAATTAGCTTGTATGGAAAAAACAACTATAAAATTATAAAATGATTCAGACTCATCTTTTTGGTATTTCATCAACTTGGTTATATTAGAATTGGGGAAAAGAGGGACAACTTTGCCTACAGAGCATTTGGAGAAAACTACCTGAAGAATGACCAGGTTTGCAGTGATCTTCAAATTTGTGAAGCATCCTGAGTCTAACTCAGGGGTGTCAAACTCATTTTCATCAGGGGCCACATCAGCCTCGCGGTTGCCTTCAAAGGGCCGAATGTAGAGCTCCTTGCCCCTAGTAAAGGAGTAGTTACCTTTATACAGTCCTAAAACTACATTTGGCCCTTTGAAGGCAACCGCGAGGCTGATGCGGCCCCCTATGAAAATGAGTCTGCTGCCCCCGGTCTGACTGAAGGCTGGGAGTAGGGAGCACAGCAAGCAGCTGTGAGGGGCGGCAGGGATCGGAGCTGCCAGGCGACCGAGGACTGGTGACGGTGGCAGGCCAGATTGCACAAAGGCTCTCTCCTCTTCGGCTCTGCTGTGCCTTGGAGAGATCAGAAATACTGAAATAACTGACTTCTTTTTTTCCTTTGGGAGAAGAAATGTGAACATTTTAGGGTCATGGGCACTGTGGGAGGTCCCAAAGGTAGCTAGCACAGGATTGCTCAACTAAGCTGATCATACTCAAGTAATAATTATGCCCTCTTTTCTAGCCTATTAAGACCACTTTTTAAGGGTGATTACAGACAGGATTCAAACTTTGAATTAAGATAGATGGTGAGTTTTGAGGTTCTGAGTGACTTGAAGACAGTTTTCTGTTAATCTTCTCACAGCCGAATCAGGTGCTTTTTACATTGGGGTTAGGAGACAAGGCATGGAAATTACTACTTCCCCTTTAAAGCTGTTTTTCTCTCATAAGCCTGAGACCAGAAACCCATTAGTAAAATTCCCTTACAATTCTGACATTACAACAGATGATTTGAATCATAGAGCTGCTCCCCAGGACCATTCAGGTGACCCTTAATGTCAGTTCATCTTCTAGATCAGCTCCGTTCAGTGGAAATAATGGTGCAAGCCACATATATAATTTAACATGTATAGGAGGCACAAGAAAAATTGTTAAAAGAAACAGGTAACATTCATTTTAATCATATTCTTATTTAAGCTGACATATCCAAAATCTTTTTTTTTCTTTTTCTTTTTTTTTTATTGATTATGCCATTACAATTCTCCCATTTCCCCTTTCATTCTTCTCCACCCTGCAAACCCCCTCCCACCCACACTCCCTCTCTTTAGTTCATGTCCATGTATCATAAGTTCTTTAGCTTCTACATTTCCCACACTACTCTTGCCCTCTCCCTGTCTATTTTCTCCCCACCGTCTATGCTACTTATTCTCTGTACCTTCTCCCCACCCTCTCCTCCCACTCCCCTGTTGCTAACCTTCC